>JAVGWX010000009.1:1404355-1599461 GCA_036924085.1 Ariolimax columbianus
AGAGTTGAGCAACTAGATGTTCCAGTTACATACCATCACAAGAAAACGATGATTAAATCAATGAGAGAATGAAAGTGAATCAATGGAGACAGCAACTGGCGAGGGAAGGTGATGCAGATTGGCAACTAGATTGTACAGTTACATACCATCACAAGAAAACGATGAATTAAATCAATGAGAGAACTGACACCTGGCGAGGGAAGGTGAAGCAGATGTGCAACTAGATGTACCAGTTACATACCATCACAAGAAAACGATGATTAAATCAATGAGAGAACTGACACACTGGCGAGGGAAGTGATGCAGAATGAGCAACTAGATGTACCCAGTTACAACCATCACAAGATAACGATGATTAAATCAATGAGAGAAACGACACACTGGCGAGGAAGTGATGCAGATGAGCAACTAGATGTACCAGTTACATACCAACACAAGAAAACGATGATTAAATCAATGAGAGAACTGACACACTGCGCGAGGGAAGGTGATGCAGATGAGCAACTAGATGTACCAGTTACATACCATAACAAGAAAACGATGATTAAATCAATGAGAGAACTGACACACTGGCGAGGGAAGGTGATGCAGATGAGCAACTAGATGTACCAGTTACATACCATCACAAGAAAACGATGATTAAATCAATGAGAGAACTGACACACTGGCGAGGGAAGGTGATGCAGATGAGCAACTAGATGTACCAGTTACATACCATCACAAGAAAACGATGATTAAATCAATGAGAGAACTGACACACTGGCGAGGGAAGGTGATGCAGATGAGCAACTAGATGTACCAGTTACATACCATCACAAGAAAACGATGATTAAATCAATGAGAGAACTGACACACTGGCGAGGGAAGGTGATGCAGATGAGCAACTAGATGTACCAGTTACATACCATCACAAGAAAACGATGATTAAATCAATGAGAGAACTGACACACTGGCGAGGGAAGGTGATGCAGATGAGCAACTAGATGTACCAGTTACATACCATCACAAGAAAACGATGATTAAATCAATGAGAGAACTGACACACTGGCGAGGGAAGGTGATGCAGATGAGCAACTAGATGTACCAGTACATACCATCACAAGAAAACGATGATTAAATCAATGAGAGAACTGACACACTGGCGAGGGAAGGTGATGCAGATGAGCAACTAGATGTACCAGTTACATACCATCACAAGAAAACGATGATTAAATCAATGAGAGAACTGACACACTGGCGAGGGAAGGTGATGCAGATGAGCAACTAGATGTACCAGTTACATACCATCAACAAGAAAACGATGATTAAATCAATGAGAGAACTGACACACTGGCGAGGAAGGTGATGCAGATGAGCAACTAGATGTACCAGTTACATACCATCACAAGAAAACGATGATTAAATCAATGAGAGAACTGACACACTGGCGAGGGAAGGTGATGCAGATGAGCAACTAGATGTACCAGTTACATACCATCACAAGAAAACGATGATTAAATCAATGAGAGAACTGACACACTGGCGAGGGAAGGTGATGCAGATGAGCAACTAGATGTACCAGTTACATACCATCACAAGAAAACGATGATTAAATCAATGAGAGAACTGACACACTGGCGAGGGAAGGTGATGCAGATGAGCAACTAGATGTACCAGTTACATACCATCACAAGAAAACGATGATTAAATCAATGAGAGAACTGACACACTGGCGAGGGAAGGTGATGCAGATGAGCAACTAGATGTACCAGTTACATACCATCACAAGAAAACGATGATTAAATCAATGAGAGAACTGACACACTGGCGAGGGAAGGTGATGCAGATGAGCAACTAGATGTACCAGTTACATACCATCACAAGAAAACGATGATTAAATCAATGAGAGAACTGACACACTGGCGAGGGAAGGTGATGCAGATGAGCAACTAGATGTACCAGTTACATACCATCACAAGAAAACGATGATTAAATCAATGAGAGAACTGACACACTGGCGAGGGAAGGTGATGCAGATGAGCAACTAGATGTACCAGTTACATACCATCACAAGAAAACGATGATTAAATCAATGAGAGAACTGACACACTGGCGAGGGAAGGTGATGCAGATGAGCAACTAGATGTACCAGTTACATACCATCACAAGAAAACGATGATTAAATCAATGAGAGAAACTGACACACTGGCGAGGGAAGGTGATGCAGATGAGCAACTAGATGTACCAGTTACATACCATCACAAGAAAACGATGATTAAATCAATGAGAGAACTGACACACTGGCGAGGGAAGGTGATGCAGATGAGCAACTAGATGTACCAGTTACATACCATCACAAGAAAACGATGATTAAATCAATGAGAGAACTGACACACTGGCGAGGGAAGGTGATGCAGATGAGCAACTAGATGTACCAGTTACATACCATCACAAGAAAACGATGATTAAATCAATGAGAGAACTGACACACTGGCGAGGGAAGGTGATGCAGATGAGCAACTAGATGTACCAGTTACATACCATCACAAGAAAACGATGATTAAATCAATGAGAGAACTGACACACTGGCGAGGAAGGTGATGCAGATGAGCAACTAGATGTACCAGTTACATACCATCACAAGAAAACGATGATTAAATCAATGAGAGAACTGACACACTGGCGAGGGAAGGTGATGCAGATGAGCAACTAGATGTACCAGTTACATACCATCACAAGAAAACGATGATTAAATCAATGAGAGAACTGACACACTGGCGAGGGAAGGTGATGCAGATGAGCAACTAGATGTACCAGTTACATACCATCACAAGAAAACGATGATTAAATCAATGAGAGAACTGACACACTGGCGAGGGAAGGTGATGCAGATGAGCAACTAGATGTACCAGTTACATACCATCACAAGAAAACGATGATTAAATCAATGAGAGAACTGACACACTGGCGAGGGAAGGTGATGCAGATGAGCAACTAGATGTACCAGTTACATACCATCACAAGAAAACGATGATTAAATCAATGAGAGAACTGACACACTGGCGAGGGAAGGTGATGCAGATGAGCAACTAGATGTACCAGTTACATACCATCACAAGAAAAACGATGATTAAATCAATGAGAGAACTGACACACTGGCGAGGGAAGGTGATGCAGATGAGCAACTAGATGTACCAGTTACATACCATCACAAGAAAACGATGATTAAATCAATGAGAGAACTGACACACTGGCGAGGGAAGGTGATGCAGATGAGCAACTAGATGTACCAGTTACATACCATCACAAGAAAACGATGATTAAATCAATGAGAGAACTGACACACTGGCGAGGGAAGGTGATGCAGATGAGCAACTAGATGTACCAGTTACATACCATCACAAGAAAACGATGATTAAATCAATGAGAGAACTGACACACTGGCGAGGGAAGGTGATGCAGATGAGCAACTAGATGTACCAGTTACATACCATCACAAGAAAACGATGATTAAATCAATGAGAGAACTGACACACTGGCGAGGGAAGGTGATGCAGATGAGCAACTAGATGTACCAGTTACATACCATCACAAGAAAACGATGATTAAATCAATGAGAGAACTGACACACTGGCGAGGGAAGGTGATGCAGATGAGCAACTAGATGTACCAGTTACATACCATCACAAGAAAACGATGATTAAATCAATGAGAGAACTGACACACTGGCGAGGGAAGGTGATGCAGATGAGCAACTAGATGTACCAGTTACATACCATCACAAGAAAACGATGATTAAATCAATGAGAGAACTGACACACTGGCGAGGGAAGGTGATGCAGATGAGCAACTAGATGTACCAGTTACATACCATCACAAGAAAACGATGATTAAATCAATGAGAGAACTGACACACTGGCGAGGGAAGGTGATGCAGATGAGCAACTAGATGTACCAGTTACATACCATCACAAGAAAACGATGATTAAATCAATGAGAGAACTGACACACTGGCGAGGGAAGGTGATGCAGATGAGCAACTAGATGTACCAGTTACATACCATCACAAGAAAACGATGATTAAATCAATGAGAGAACTGACACACTGGCGAGGGAAGGTGATGCAGATGAGCAACTAGATGTACCAGTTACATACCATCACAAGAAAACGATGATTAAATCAATGAGAGAACTGACACACTGGCGAGGGAAGGTGATGCAGATGAGCAACTAGATGTACCAGTTACATACCATCACAAGAAAACGATGATTAAATCAATGAGAGAACTGACACACTGGCGAGGGAAGGTGATGCAGATGAGCAACTAGATGTACCAGTTACATACCATCACAAGAAAACGATGATTAAATCAATGAGAGAACTGACACACTGGCGAGGGAAGGTGATGCAGATGAGCAACTAGATGTACCAGTTACATACCATCACAAGAAAACGATGATTAAATCAATGAGAGAACTGACACACTGGCGAGGGAAGGTGATGCAGATGAGCAACTAGATGTACCAGTTACATACCATCACAAGAAAACGATGATTAAATCAATGAGAGAACTGACACACTGGCGAGGGAAGGTGATGCAGATGAGCAACTAGATGTACCAGTTACATACCATCACAAGAAAACGATGATTAAATCAATGAGAGAACTGACACACTGGCGAGGGAAGGTGATGCAGATGAGCAACTAGATGTACCAGTTACATACCATCACAAGAAAACGATGATTAAATCAATGAGAGAACTGACACACTGGCGAGGGAAGGTGATGCAGATGAGCAACTAGATGTACCAGTTACATACCATCACAAGAAAACGATGATTAAATCAATGAGAGAACTGACACACTGGCGAGGGAAGGTGATGCAGATGAGCAACTAGATGTACCAGTTACATACCATCACAAGAAAACGATGATTAAATCAATGAGAGAACTGACACACTGGCGAGGGAAGGTGATGCAGATGAGCAACTAGATGTACCAGTTACATACCATCACAAGAAAACGATGATTAAATCAATGAGAGAACTGACACACTGGCGAGGGAAGGTGATGCAGATGAGCAACTAGATGTACCAGTTACATACCATCACAAGAAAACGATGATTAAATCAATGAGAGAACTGACACACTGGCGAGGGAAGGTGATGCAGATGAGCAACTAGATGTACCAGTTACATACCATCACAAGAAAACGATGATTAAATCAATGAGAGAACTGACACACTGGCGAGGGAAGGTGATGCAGATGAGCAACTAGATGTACCAGTTACATACCATCACAAGAAAACGATGATTAAATCAATGAGAGAACTGACACACTGGCGAGGGAAGGTGATGCAGATGAGCAACTAGATGTACCAGTTACATACCATCACAAGAAAACGATGATTAAATCAATGAGAGAACTGACACACTGGCGAGGGAAGGTGATGCAGATGAGCAACTAGATGTACCAGTTACATACCATCACAAGAAAACGATGATTAAATCAATGAGAGAACTGACACACTGGCGAGGGAAGGTGATGCAGATGAGCAACTAGATGTACCAGTTACATACCATCACAAGAAAACGATGATTAAATCAATGAGAGAACTGACACACTGGCGAGGGAAGGTGATGCAGATGAGCAACTAGATGTACCAGTTACATACCATCACAAGAAAACGATGATTAAATCAATGAGAGAACTGACACACTGGCGAGGGAAGGTGATGCAGATGAGCAACTAGATGTACCAGTTACATACCATCACAAGAAAACGATGATTAAATCAATGAGAGAACTGACACACTGGCGAGGGAAGGTGATGCAGATGAGCAACTAGATGTACCAGTTACATACCATCACAAGAAAACGATGATTAAATCAATGAGAGAACTGACACACTGGCGAGGGAAGGTGATGCAGATGAGCAACTAGATGTACCAGTTACATACCATCACAAGAAAACGATGATTAAATCAATGAGAGAACTGACACACTGGCGAGGGAAGGTGATGCAGATGAGCAACTAGATGTACCAGTTACATACCATCACAAGAAAACGATGATTAAATCAATGAGAGAACTGACACACTGGCGAGGGAAGGTGATGCAGATGAGCAACTAGATGTACCAGTTACATACCATCACAAGAAAACGATGATTAAATCAATGAGAGAACTGACACACTGGCGAGGGAAGGTGATGCAGATGAGCAACTAGATGTACCAGTTACATACCATCACAAGAAAACGATGATTAAATCAATGAGAGAACTGACACACTGGCGAGGGAAGGTGATGCAGATGAGCAACTAGATGTACCAGTTACATACCATCACAAGAAAACGATGATTAAATCAATGAGAGAACTGACACACTGGCGAGGGAAGGTGATGCAGATGAGCAACTAGATGTACCAGTTACATACCATCACAAGAAAACGATGATTAAATCAATGAGAGAACTGACACACTGGCGAGGGAAGGTGATGCAGATGAGCAACTAGATGTACCAGTTACATACCATCACAAGAAAACGATGATTAAATCAATGAGAGAACTGACACACTGGCGAGGGAAGGTGATGCAGATGAGCAACTAGATGTACCAGTTACATACCATCACAAGAAAACGATGATTAAATCAATGAGAGAACTGACACACTGGCGAGGGAAGGTGATGCAGATGAGCAACTAGATGTACCAGTTACATACCATCACAAGAAAACGATGATTAAATCAATGAGAGAACTGACACACTGGCGAGGGAAGGTGATGCAGATGAGCAACTAGATGTACCAGTTACATACCATCACAAGAAAACGATGATTAAATCAATGAGAGAACTGACACACTGGCGAGGGAAGGTGATGCAGATGAGCAACTAGATGTACCAGTTACATACCATCACAAGAAAACGATGATTAAATCAATGAGAGAACTGACACACTGGCGAGGGAAGGTGATGCAGATGAGCAACTAGATGTACCAGTTACATACCATCACAAGAAAACGATGATTAAATCAATGAGAGAACTGACACACTGGCGAGGGAAGGTGATGCAGATGAGCAACTAGATGTACCAGTTACATACCATCACAAGAAAACGATGATTAAATCAATGAGAGAACTGACACACTGGCGAGGGAAGGTGATGCAGATGAGCAACTAGATGTACCAGTTACATACCATCACAAGAAAACGATGATTAAATCAATGAGAGAACTGACACACTGGCGAGGGAAGGTGATGCAGATGAGCAACTAGATGTACCAGTTACATACCATCACAAGAAAACGATGATTAAATCAATGAGAGAACTGACACACTGGCGAGGGAAGGTGATGCAGATGAGCAACTAGATGTACCAGTTACATACCATCACAAGAAAACGATGATTAAATCAATGAGAGAACTGACACACTGGCGAGGGAAGGTGATGCAGATGAGCAACTAGATGTACCAGTTACATACCATCACAAGAAAACGATGATTAAATCAATGAGAGAACTGACACACTGGCGAGGGAAGGTGATGCAGATGAGCAACTAGATGTACCAGTTACATACCATCACAAGAAAACGATGATTAAATCAATGAGAGAACTGACACACTGGCGAGGGAAGGTGATGCAGATGAGCAACTAGATGTACCAGTTACATACCATCACAAGAAAACGATGATTAAATCAATGAGAGAACTGACACACTGGCGAGGGAAGGTGATGCAGATGAGCAACTAGATGTACCAGTTACATACCATCACAAGAAAACGATGATTAAATCAATGAGAGAACTGACACACTGGCGAGGGAAGGTGATGCAGATGAGCAACTAGATGTACCAGTTACATACCATCACAAGAAAACGATGATTAAATCAATGAGAGAACTGACACACTGGCGAGGGAAGGTGATGCAGATGAGCAACTAGATGTACCAGTTACATACCATCACAAGAAAACGATGATTAAATCAATGAGAGAACTGACACACTGGCGAGGGAAGGTGATGCAGATGAGCAACTAGATGTACCAGTTACATACCATCACAAGAAAACGATGATTAAATCAATGAGAGAACTGACACACTGGCGAGGGAAGGTGATGCAGATGAGCAACTAGATGTACCAGTTACATACCATCACAAGAAAACGATGATTAAATCAATGAGAGAACTGACACACTGGCGAGGGAAGGTGATGCAGATGAGCAACTAGATGTACCAGTTACATACCATCACAAGAAAACGATGATTAAATCAATGAGAGAACTGACACACTGGCGAGGGAAGGTGATGCAGATGAGCAACTAGATGTACCAGTTACATACCATCACAAGAAAACGATGATTAAATCAATGAGAGAACTGACACACTGGCGAGGGAAGGTGATGCAGATGAGCAACTAGATGTACCAGTTACATACCATCACAAGAAAACGATGATTAAATCAATGAGAGAACTGACACACTGGCGAGGGAAGGTGATGCAGATGAGCAACTAGATGTACCAGTTACATACCATCACAAGAAAACGATGATTAAATCAATGAGAGAACTGACACACTGGCGAGGGAAGGTGATGCAGATGAGCAACTAGATGTACCAGTTACATACCATCACAAGAAAACGATGATTAAATCAATGAGAGAACTGACACACTGGCGAGGGAAGGTGATGCAGATGAGCAACTAGATGTACCAGTTACATACCATCACAAGAAAACGATGATTAAATCAATGAGAGAACTGACACACTGGCGAGGGAAGGTGATGCAGATGAGCAACTAGATGTACCAGTTACATACCATCACAAGAAAACGATGATTAAATCAATGAGAGAACTGACACACTGGCGAGGGAAGGTGATGCAGATGAGCAACTAGATGTACCAGTTACATACCATCACAAGAAAACGATGATTAAATCAATGAGAGAACTGACACACTGGCGAGGGAAGGTGATGCAGATGAGCAACTAGATGTACCAGTTACATACCATCACAAGAAAACGATGATTAAATCAATGAGAGAACTGACACACTGGCGAGGGAAGGTGATGCAGATGAGCAACTAGATGTACCAGTTACATACCATCACAAGAAAACGATGATTAAATCAATGAGAGAACTGACACACTGGCGAGGGAAGGTGATGCAGATGAGCAACTAGATGTACCAGTTACATACCATCACAAGAAAACGATGATTAAATCAATGAGAGAACTGACACACTGGCGAGGGAAGGTGATGCAGATGAGCAACTAGATGTACCAGTTACATACCATCACAAGAAAACGATGATTAAATCAATGAGAGAACTGACACACTGGCGAGGGAAGGTGATGCAGATGAGCAACTAGATGTACCAGTTACATACCATCACAAGAAAACGATGATTAAATCAATGAGAGAACTGACACACTGGCGAGGGAAGGTGATGCAGATGAGCAACTAGATGTACCAGTTACATACCATCACAAGAAAACGATGATTAAATCAATGAGAGAACTGACACACTGGCGAGGGAAGGTGATGCAGATGAGCAACTAGATGTACCAGTTACATACCATCACAAGAAAACGATGATTAAATCAATGAGAGAACTGACACACTGGCGAGGGAAGGTGATGCAGATGAGCAACTAGATGTACCAGTTACATACCATCACAAGAAAACGATGATTAAATCAATGAGAGAACTGACACACTGGCGAGGGAAGGTGATGCAGATGAGCAACTAGATGTACCAGTTACATACCATCACAAGAAAACGATGATTAAATCAATGAGAGAACTGACACACTGGCGAGGGAAGGTGATGCAGATGAGCAACTAGATGTACCAGTTACATACCATCACAAGAAAACGATGATTAAATCAATGAGAGAACTGACACACTGGCGAGGGAAGGTGATGCAGATGAGCAACTAGATGTACCAGTTACATACCATCACAAGAAAACGATGATTAAATCAATGAGAGAACTGACACACTGGCGAGGGAAGGTGATGCAGATGAGCAACTAGATGTACCAGTTACATACCATCACAAGAAAACGATGATTAAATCAATGAGAGAACTGACACACTGGCGAGGGAAGGTGATGCAGATGAGCAACTAGATGTACCAGTTACATACCATCACAAGAAAACGATGATTAAATCAATGAGAGAACTGACACACTGGCGAGGGAAGGTGATGCAGATGAGCAACTAGATGTACCAGTTACATACCATCACAAGAAAACGATGATTAAATCAATGAGAGAACTGACACACTGGCGAGGGAAGGTGATGCAGATGAGCAACTAGATGTACCAGTTACATACCATCACAAGAAAACGATGATTAAATCAATGAGAGAACTGACACACTGGCGAGGGAAGGTGATGCAGATGAGCAACTAGATGTACCAGTTACATACCATCACAAGAAAACGATGATTAAATCAATGAGAGAACTGACACACTGGCGAGGGAAGGTGATGCAGATGAGCAACTAGATGTACCAGTTACATACCATCACAAGAAAACGATGATTAAATCAATGAGAGAACTGACACACTGGCGAGGGAAGGTGATGCAGATGAGCAACTAGATGTACCAGTTACATACCATCACAAGATGACTTTCATAATATAAGTTGGTAAGAGCAGATTGTCGTACTGCCCCTCAGAACGGGACACAACCGATTCCGCAGTCACATGTAAACAAAATTTAGGATTGGCAGGTCCAGTATGTGGACAGGTGCCCCAGACTGCGAAGCAAATACTTCAGTACTGCCCAGAGTATGAGATACTGAGGCGGACATACTGGCCAAGAGAAACAACACTGGAAGGGAAACTATATGGACCTATGTGTGAGCAGCAGAAGACAGTAAGGTTCATACAAGAGATAACTTTGCAGATGTAGACAGACTCCAAGCGAATGAAAGAAGACAAAGAATCATCCAGATAAAATGTCATTGCTGCTTTGTTCCCGTTGCTGGGAGTAAGCTAGTGGAATTTGTAGAGGTGAGGAATAAAAGAGAAAAAGAAAATTCCCCAAAACGAACTATTGATGTCTACTGTAATGGCCATATGTCTCACTTTTGACTATAAACATAGTTATTGTCTCTACTTAAACAAACTAAATGGGATTTACCTCAGACAAATTTGTTGCAGAAACTTAATTCCCCATTCTCAATAATAGGCGAATCTTCAAATCCAAGCAGAAAGCAGAAGAAATCCTTGCCAAAGTCTCAAACAAATTTTTAAATCACCATTTTATTGAACGTAAAGAACGAAAGTCAGAACTCCTTACAATCAAATGAGCAGTATGTTAAGTCATTTCTATGGCATTAATCCGGTAGTTTATATGCGAAAAAGCGATGACCCTTGAGTGCTCTGACGTTGGAAACAGATGAAAATCTGTTCTGTCGCCATTTTGCAGCATCGGTACGGTAAAGGTTAACTTAACTTCATTATACTGGTTTAGAAGGCTCTACAGAGTCGGAATACAACCAGGTTAGTTTATGCCACTCCATCGATACTAAAAATAACTGAGCATCCAATACATCTTTTAATGCATTAACTGACCCTGCCTCCACCACATCCTGCGGCAATTCATTCCAAGCATTGACCACTCTCTGACTAAAATCGATTGAATGTGTTTATTGCCTGTCTGTTAGTCTTGTGTACATTACATGATATTTTCAAGTAGTTTTGTATCTGTTGCTACCTGACAAGTTGAGCTGTTTCTAACACTTCCTCTTTGAACACTACAGACAGCATTTTTCTTGGTGGACAGCTGTAAAGGTCACCATGATGAGATTCACCTGACAGTGTCGAAAACAGTTTATGGAAGCAGGTGAGAGTAACACCCCTCCATCACCACCCTCGAGATGTTATATGTCACTAAATAAGTGTCTCACCTGTGTAATACCTGTGTCTGATAGATGGGCAAAGAATAGTAACACTGTAACCTGCCAGACCTGTCTTAACTTAACGTCTTTATACTTTTTTAGGAGACTCTGCAGAGTCTATATACAACCAGTTTCACTTTCATTTACTTGCTTTAAAAACTATGTGCATCCAATCTATTTTTAAATGTATTAATTGTCTGTGCCTCCACTACTTCCTGTGGCAATGCACTCCAAGCATTCACCACTCTCTGACTAACAAAAATGTTCCTAATATCTCATCTGGACCTTTCTTTAGTTAATTTGTAGTTATGCCCTGTTGTTACTAAGAGACGACTAAAGGGGGTTAGGCATGTGGTAAGCTTGAAGCTGTCCTGTAGAAACTATACATTACAAGCAAATAGGACATCTACAGCCATTGGTAGAAGATGAGTGGCTAAGTGGAGTCAAATCTGTGGCTAAGTGGAGTCAAATCTGTGGCTAAGTGGAGTCAAATCTGTGGCTAAGTGGAGTCAAATCTGTGGCTAAGTGGAGTCTAATCTGTGGCTAAGTGGAGTCTAATGTGTGGCCAAGTGGAGTCTAATGTGTGGCCAAGTGGAGTCAAATCTGTGGCTAAGTGGAGTCAAATCTGTGGCTAAGTGGAGTCAAATCTGTGGCTAAGTAAGGTTGTCATACATGTGTAAGACTTGTTTCTGGACCATTTATAGATCACATGAGCTGGGGACTGTCAATCTTTGGGACATCACATGAGCTGGGGACTGTCAATCTTTGGGACATCACATGAGATGGGGACAGTCAATCTTTGGGACATCACATGAGCTGGGAACTGTCAATCTTTGCGACATCACATGAGCTGGGGACTGTCAATCTTTGCGACATCACATGACCTGGGGACTGTCAATCTATGGGACATCACATGAGCTGGGGACTGTCAATCTTTGGGACATCACATGAGATGGGGACTGTCAATCTTTGGGACATCACATGAGATGGGTACAGTCAATCTTTGGGACATCACATGAGATGGGGACAGTCAATCTTTGGGACATCACATGAGATGGGGACTGTCAATCTTTGGGACATCACATGAGATGGGGACAGTCAATCTTTGGGACATCACATATGGGACATCCACAAAATTAGGGTGACCTTCATTCATGTTTGGGACATTCACTCATCTATAGAACTGTTACAGAATTGTGAGATATTCACTCATCTATAGAACTGTTACAGAATTGTGAGACATTCACTCATCTATAGAACTGTTACAGAATTGTGAGACATTCACTCATCTATAGAACTGTTACAGAATTGTGAGACATTCACTCATCTATAGAACTGTTACAGAATTGTGAGACATTCACTCATCTATAGAACTGTTACAGAATTGTGAGACATTCACTCATCTATAGAACTGTTACAGAATTGGGAGACATTCACTCATCTATAGAACTGTTACAGACATTCACTTCTATGTGGAACATTCATACAAATACGGAACTCAGACACAAATGTGAGACACTTACGTTTGACACTCTCACACAAACATACTCTCTCAAATGCAACTCTTATATGTGAATATGTAAGGATATTTGATGGCTTTGTACCACTGATAATCTACAGGCTGTTAGGTTACCTCGTGGACCATGTGGATTCTCTAGTGGATGAGTGGTATCCTGGTCTGACTACCATAGACCCTATGCTTGGCAGGGAGCTTCTGGAGAAATTTGTTCCCTGTACCTTGTGTCAAGGTGAGCACTCATCTATGTGTTGACCACTGTCTGGTTAACCTCTGGATGGGTACAGTATTACTTAACACTACTTGTGAGTTCTAGTTGACCGTCTTCTGTAGTTAGGGCTGTTTTCTCTGACAGGTCATATACAATGGCTAGTCAGTAAATAGGTCACACATGGCTAATTTGAGAAGAAAAAAAAAGTCAATGAGATTCCAACTTGAAAACTGTTTATTACTGCTCTGACATTGTTCCTTATTTCTCATCATAATTTCCCTCATCATCAACACACTTATCACATCATTTTATCAGTGCACCAAAGCTCTGCACCAAAACCCTGCAGCAAAGAAGTCTTTGGCCTGCTGTCAATGTTTCCCTGACATATTAACAGCTGAGTTGACTGGGAAAAACTGCCATACTAATAAAAAAAAGCACAATCTTTTTGGTCTATCAAACCAAGAACAGCGTTATTTAAACCTGGTACGTTTGGTTTGTAAATCAAGCTGACAAGCCCTTGACCATACACTCCCTATACAGATACAAGTGGTTAAGTGGTTTTATCTTGACTCCACACTGCCCATGCAGATATAAGTGGTTTTATCTTGACCCCACACTCCCCATGCAGATATAAGTGGTTTTATCTTGACCCCACACTCCCCATACATATATAAGTGGTTTTATCTTGATCCCACACTGCCCATACAGATACAAGTGGTTAAGTGGTTTTATCTTGACCACACACTGCCCATGCAGATATAAGTGGTTTTATCTTGACCACACACTGCCCATGCAGATATAAGTGGTTTTATCTTGACCACACACTCCCCATACAGATACAAGTGGTTAAGTGGTTCTATCTTGACCACACACTCTCCATGCAGATATAAGTGGTTAAGTGGTTCTATCTTGACCACACACTCCCCATGCAGATATAAGTGGTTTTATCTTGACCACACACTCCCCATGCAGATATAAGTGGTTTTATCTTGACCACACACTCCCCATGCAGATACAAGTGGTTTTATCTTGACCACACACTCCCCATACAGATACAAGTGGTTTTATCTTGACCCCACACTGCCCATACAGATACAAGTGGTTAAGTGGTTTTATCTTGACCACACACTCCCCATGCAGATATAAGTGGTTTTATCTTGACCACACACTCCCCATGCAGATATAAGTGGTTTTATCTTGACCACACACTCCCCATGCAGATACAAGTGGTTAAATGGTTCTATCAGCGTTCTTGATTGTCAGCTTTATTCTACTGCAGGCCCCCAGGCTTACAACTTCAGGTTTGAAGATCTACTGAAGGAGTCTGAAACTGGAACCGAGATCTTCTGTCCAGAACATGAAGGCATGGTGGATCTTGTAAAGTTGGTGAGTGCTGGGGGAGAGTGTGTGAGAGTTAGCGTGTCAATGTTGGAGTAACTGCCAAGTGGATCTTGTCAAGTTGGTGAGTGCTGGGGGAGAGAGTGTGTGAGTTAATGTGTCAATGTTGGAGTAACTGCCAAGTGGATCTTGTCAAGTTGGTGAGTGCTGGGGGAGAGTGTGTGTGAGTTAATGTGTCAATGTTGGAGTAACTGCCAAGTGGATCTTGTCAAGTTGGTGAGTGCTGGGGGAGAGTGTGTGTGAGTTAATGTGTCAATGTTGGAGTAACTGCCAAGTGGATCTTGTCAAGTTGGTGAGTGCTGGGGGAGAGTGTGTGTGAGTTAATGTGTCAATGTTGGAGTAACTGCCAAGTGGATCTTGTCAAGTTGGTGAGTGCTGGGGGAGAGTGTGTGTGAGTTAATGTGTCAATGTTGGAGTAACTGCCAAGTGGATCTTGTCAAGTTGGTGAGTGCTGGGGGAGAGTGTGTGTGAGTTAATGTGTCAATGTTGGAGTAACTGCCAAGTGGATCTTGTCAAGTTGGTGAGTGCTGGGGGAGAGTGTGTGTGAGTTAATGTGTCAATGTTGGAGTAACTGCCAAGTGGATCTTGTCAAGTTGGTGAGTGCTGGGGGAGAGTGTGTGTGAGTTAATGTGTCAATGTTGGAGTAACTGCCAAGTGGATCTTGTCAAGTTGGTGAGTGCTGGGGGAGAGTGTGTGTGAGTTAATGTGTCAATGTTGGAGTAACTGCCAAGTGGATCTTGTCAAGTTGGTGAGTGCTGGGGGAGAGTGTGTGTGAGTTAATGTGTCAATGTTGGAGTAACTGCCAAGTGGATCTTGTCAAGTTGGTGAGTGCTGGGGGAGAGTGTGTGTGAGTTAATGTGTCAATGTTGGAGTAACTGCCAAGTGGATCTTGTCAAGTTGGTGAGTGCTGGGGGAGAGTGTGTGTGAGTTAATGTGTCAATGTTGGAGTAACTGCCAAGTGGATCTTGTCAAGTTGGTGAGTGCTGGGGGAGAGTGTGTGTGAGTTAATGTGTCAATGTTGGAGTAACTGCCAAGTGGATCTTGTCAAGTTGGTGAGTGCTGGAGGAGAGTGTGTGTGAGTTAATGTGTCAATGTTGGAGTAACTGCCAAGTGGATCTTGTCAAGTTGGTGAGTGCTGGGGAAGAGTGTGTGAGAGTTAGTGTGTCAATGTTGGAGTAACTGCCAAGTGGATCTTGTCAAGTTGGTGAGTGCTGGGGGAGAGTGTGTGTGAGTTAATGTGTCAATGTTAATGTAGGTACCAACAAACAGACCGGCAATGTGTGAGTCCCATATGATTGTAAAGGTACATAGGTTGACTTGTGAGCTAACATCATTCTGTATGGATTTACTAACAATTGAAGTTTGAAGGTCTAAGATGCAATCATCTTTCTCTCAGGCTCCAGATGTGATGTTGGCAGATGTGGAGCCTCACTTCCATCTAGACCTTGACCAGTTTGACTTCAAGGAGAGGTGAACTGTTTTAGTTTGTTGGCTAAAAGTTGTATTTGGGCTAGAATTTTGTTGAGATGTCAGTTTGTTGGCTAAAAGTTGTATCTGGGCTATAATTTTGTTGAGATGTCAGTTATTTTGTTGGCTAAAAGTTGTATTTGGGCTAGAATTTTGTTGAGATGTCAGTTTGTTTGTTGGCTAAAAGTTGTAATTGGGCCAACTTCAACACCAATGTTCTACTACAACACCAATGTTCTACTCCAACTACAACACCAATGCTCTACTCCAACTACAACACCAATGTTCTACTCCAACTACAACACCAATGCTCTACTCCAACTACAACACCACAGTTCTACTCCAACTTCAACACCACAGTTCTACTCCAACTTCAACACCAATGTTCTACTCCAACTACAACACCAATGCTCTACTCCAACTACAACACCACAGTTCTACTCCAACTTCAACACCACAGTTCTACTCCAACTTCAACACCAATGTTCTACTCCAACTTCAACACCACAGTTCTACTCCAACTTCAACACCAATGTTCTACTCCAACTACAACACCACAGTTCTACTCCAACTTCAACACCAATGTTCTAGTTATTTTTGTTTCAACTATTGAAATATTTTCCTTTAGTCCAGAAAACCTGTGTGGAGACGGAGGCTTTGGTTCTGTCTACAAAGCCATGTACAGAGGAAAGGTCAGTTGCAAGTGCTAACTGAGAGTGTGTCTTGTCATGTAACTCATGTCTAACTCATTTCTAACTCATTTCTAACTCATGTCTAACTCATGTCTAACTCATTTCTAACTCATTTCTAACTCATGTCTAACTCATGTCTAACTCATGTCTAACTCATTTCTAATTACCCACATGTTAACTCTACCTGAGAGAGGTGATTAACCTCATAGAATATGTGCTTGTATTTTTGTTAACTCTACCTGAGAGAGGTGATTAACCTCATAGAATATGTGCTTGTATTTTTGTTAATCTCTACCTGAGAGAGGTGATTAACCTCATAGAATATGTGCTTGTATTTTTGTTAACTCTACCTGAGAGAGGTGATTAACCTCATAGAATACGTGCTTGTATTTTTGTTAATCTCTACCTGTTTTATCTTTATCTCCTCTGTGTCAGGTGGTTGCTGTTAAAGTGTTCTCTTCTATCGGAGATATACACCCACACAAAATGTTGAGACAAGAGGTACTCTAGTATTTTACCTGACTGTAAATAACAAGTATGTGTGTGTGCTGATGTGACATTAGAAGATTCTTATCTATAGGAACATCTACACAGCACAGTCATTCATTTGTCTTCATACAGCCCTTGGTCCATTGACTAGACTTAGTGCTTCCATTGGTCCATTGACTAGACTTGGTCCATTAACTAGACTTAGTGCAGACGTGGCCCATTAACTAGACTTGGTCCATTAACTAGACTTAGTGCAGACGTGGCCCATTAACTAGACTTAGTGCAGACTTGGCCCATTAACTAGACTTGGTCCATTAACTAGACTTAGTGCAGACGTGGCCCATTAACTAGACTTAGTGCAGACTTGGCCCATTAACTAGACTTGGTCCATTAACTAGACTTAGTGCTTCCCTTGGTCCATTAACTAGACTTAGTGCATCCCTTGGTCCATTAACTAGACTTGGTGCATCCCTTGGTCCATTAACTAGACTTGGTGCTTCCCTTGGTCCATTAACTAGAACTTAGTGCAGACGTGGTCCATTAACTAGACTTAGTTCTTCCCTTGGTCCATTAACTAGACTTGGTGCATCCCTCGGTCCATTAACTAGACTTAGTGCAGACTTGGCCCATTAACTAGACTTAGTGCTTCCCTTGGTCCATTAACTAGACTTGGTGCATCCCTTGGTCCATTAACTAGACTTGGTCCATTAACTAGACTTGGTGCATCCCTTGGTCCATTAACTAGACTTGGTGCATCCCTCGGTCCATTAACTAGACTTAGTGCAGACTTGGTCCATTAACTAGACTTATTGCAGACTTGGTCCATTAACTAGACTTGGTCCATTAACTAGACTTAGTGCAGACTTGGTCCATTAACTAGACTTAGTGCATCCCTTGGTCCATTAACTAGACTTGGTGCATCCCTCGGTCCATTAACTAGACTTAGTGCAGACTTGGTCCATTAACTAGACTTATTGCAGACTTGGTCCATTAACTAGACTTGGTCCATTAACTAGACTTAGTGCAGACTTGGTCCATTAACTAGACTTAGTGCATCCCTTGGTCCATTAACTAGACTTGGTGCATCCCTTGGTCCATTAACTAGACTTGGTGCTTCCCTTGGTCCATTAACTAGACTTGGTGCTTCCCTTGGTCCATTAACTAGACTTAGTGCATCCCTTGGTCCATTAACTAGACTTGGTGCATCCCTTGGTCCATTAACTAGACTTGCTGCTTCCCTTGGTCCATTAACTAGACTTAGTTCTTCCCTTGGTCCATTAACTAGACTTAGTTCTTCCCTTGGTCCATTAACTAGACTTGGTGCATCCCTTGGTCCATTAACTAGACTTGGTGCTTCCCTTGGTCCATTAACTAGACTTAGTGCAGACTTGGTCCATTAACTAGACTTGGTCCATTAACTAGACTTGGTCCATTAACTAGACTTGGTGCATCCCTTGGTCCATTAACTAGACTTAGTGCAGACTTGGCCCATTAACTAGACTTGGTGCATCCCTTGGTCCATTAACTAGACTTAGTGCAGACTTGGCCCATTAACTAGACTTGGTGCATCCCTTGGTCCATTAACTAGACTTGGTGCTTCCCTTGGTCCATTAACTAGACTTAGTGCAGACGTGGTCCATTAACTAGACTTAGTTCTTCCCTTGGTCCATTAACTAGACTTGGTGCATTCCTCGGTCCATTAACTAGACTTAGTGCAGACGGGGTCCATTAACTAGACTTCATGCAAATCAATAACAATATTAAGATAAAACAAACTATCTTACCTGCTCCGTGTCATGGGACATAACTCAAACTTATTTCCTGCAGGCAACCATACTCCGAAGACTGGAACATCCCAGTGTCATTGCTCTTGTTGGTGTATCTTTGCGTCCAGTCCGACTGGTGGTCATAGAATTTGCTCCAAACAAATCCCTTGGTGAAGTGTTCAAATCTGGCCATCACCTGAGCCGGACATTGCAGCTAAAGATATCTCAACAGGTAGTGTATTGAATTATCATCTATCATGTTTAGATTTCAACAAATGGTAGTGTATTGAATTATCATCTATCGTGTTTAGATTTCACCAACAGGTAGTGTATTGAATTATCATCTATCGTGTTTAGATTTCACCAACAGGTAGTGTATTGAATTATCATCTATCGTGTTTAGATTTCACCAACAGGTAGTGTATTGAATTATCATCTATCGTGTTTAGATTTCACCAACAGGTAGTGTATTGAATTATCATCTATCGTGTTTAGATTTCACCAACAGGTAGTGTATTGAATTATCATCTATCGTGTTTAGATTTCACCAACAGGTAGTGTATTGAATTATCATCTATCATGTTTAGTATTTGAATAAGCTATTATGTCAAAAACAGGTAATAGAGTTCTGACAAATAGTTGTAGGACTCTTGTTTGTGCTACATTCACGACAGTTCAATGTCTAGGAAATACTATTAGTTCCTATTATAACAGCTTATTATAATTGGTATAGCTCTAAAATATTACTCTTACACATAAACTAGATAAAGTAGACCTTGGAAATGATCATCCCTAGGGGTTTGCCGAGGTCTTTGTGTATGACAAGAATAGCACCACAACTCAACTGAGAGCATGTCGTATGAGGCGGCTAACTGTGTGACATGGCATAATACTGGTCATGATTAGGTGGTTTGTTAAGAGCCGCATAGATGGTGCCTTACAGACTGCAGATCTACTTAGCTCTAGTGTTTGAGTCTATTAAGATGGACTTGCAACCCGGTTAACCACCCTACAAGAAACTGGTTGTATGCAGACTCTGCGGTCTTCTAAACCAGTATAAAAACATGAAGTTCTCCGGATAATTTACAAACTTTTTCACCAGAGTTTGTCCCATCCTTGGTAACCCAACAAGCTGGGTTGTGGCATTCTTACAGCCTATTGGATCATATCTCAACCTACTGTTACTTTATCATGATGTTTCTTTGGTAGCGGGTTACAGTGGCATTTATTACATCCAAAAAAAATAGTTGAAAAGGTGAACTGGGACCATCTAGCTGAAGTGCAATGCGAGGTTTCTCAGTAAGTTCACCACTATGGGGGATAACAAGGTATATCCCCACCTTGTTGTGACACAGCCTGCTTCCAGGAGCATTAATATGGATGGGGGGTGGGCTTGTGATCAGTATATTTCATCTGAAACTGATTATTCTTTGCTGGTAGTAGGTCATGTTGGGATGTAGCCACTAGACCTCTTGTCTGCACTTTTATACAGTTCAAACTTTGGCTATGAACCCCTCATTAACTCAACTCCGTACACATAGCCTTACTGGTGACAGAGACAGTGCACCTATGGATGTGCCAAGAGTGCATTGATGTCTTTTCTGTATAACACAAGATAAGATACCTCACCTTAATATCTGTTGTATTGTTTTGTATCTGTGCAGGTATCCGAAGGACTGGCCTACCTGCACAGCCTGATGATAATCTACAGAGACATGAAACCTGACAACGTCTTGGTCTTCAGCCTGGCCCCTGACTCTCTGGTACGGAAACTATTTTATCATGAAGCTTCTGTGTCGTATGTGACACCATTGGGACCCAGGCTACCAAGAATAGGACAACTGTAACCTTCAAAGCTTCTTGACTTCTGTGTCGTATGTGACACCATTGGGACCCAGGCTACCAAGAATAGGACAACTGTAACCTTCAAAGCTTCTTGACTTCTGTGTCGTATGTGACACCATTGGGACCCAGGCTACCAAGAATAGGACAACTGTAACCTTCAAAGCTTCTTGACTTCTGTGTCGTATGTGACACCATTGGGACCCAGGCTACCAAGAATAGGACAACTGTAACCTTCAAAGCTTCTTGACTTCTGTGTCGTATGTGACACCATTGGGACCCAGGCTACCAAGAATAGGACAACTGTAACCTTCAAAGCTTCTTGACTTCTGTGTCGTATGTGACACCATTGGGACCCAGGCTACCAAGAATAGGACAACTGTAACCTTCAAAGCTTCTTGACTTCTGTGTCGTATGTGACACCATTGGGACCCAGGCTACCAAGAATAGGACAACTGTAACCTTCAAAGCTTCTTGACTTCTGTGTCGTATGTGACACCATTGGGACCCAGGCTACCAAGAATAGGACAACTGTAACCTTCAAAGCTTCTTGACTTCTGTGTCGTATGTGACACCATTGGGACCCAGGCTACCAAGAATAGGACAACTGTAACCTTCAAAGCTTATTGACTTCTGTGACATCATTGGGACCCAGGCTACCAAGAATATGACAACTGTAACCTTCAAAGCTTATTGACTTCTGTGACACCATTGGGACCCAGGCTACCAAGAATAGGACAACTGTAACCTTCAAAGCTTATTGACTTCTGTGACATCATTGGGACCCAGGCTACCAAGAATAGGACAACTGTAACCTTCAAAGCTTATTGACTTCTGTGACATCATTGGGACCCAGACTACTAAGAATAGGACAACTGTAACCTTCAAAGCACTCTCTGAAAGACTGAACTATCACTATACTGTTTGTTCCCATTGCTGAGGTCCACCATATTTATGGGGCTGAGAAATAAAGGCTGCTTGTCCTTGCAGTCACCACATGCTGTACACTCTAGGTGTTTATTTGATCTCTTATAGAAAAAAAAGCTATGCTATGACAAGGATTTTTGACATGTCCTTATGATCAACAGACGACATTCAAACCGTTCAGCCAGCCACTCCTCTTGCTTCTCATAAAAAGTAACTTTCAGCATTCATCTTGGAAAGGACATTATGACTTTGTTTCGTAGTTTACAGCGAGGCTGCAATATCTGTGCCTTTTGACCCGACACATCGATTTCAGCTGACTTTTTGTTGGTTCCGGGTCTGCCTTCTCAGTGCGATCCGTATTCTCTTAGCCAGACTACACTCGTGCAGCCTGTTTTCAGGGTCGCAGTTTAGAGGCAGAATAGGCTCTTGGACGGCTCTGGTTCTCTGCCCCTAATGCAAACAGCCAGCTATGATTCGTGGCTGCATTCACTGTGCTGCTTCTTTGGCCCCAGAAATAAAAACCTAAGAAATGACTAAAGAGAGTTGTACATAGTGCTAGCAATTTGTTCATGTCAACCGATTCGTATGAAACCAGCACTGCAAATGCTCTTATTCAAGTTTCCTGTATAGGGGCCAGATGTAGTTGTGACTATACTTCACTTGGGGCCAAATAAGGAATCAATAAATGAACTCGGTGGTCTCGAGGTAAGGTGTCCATCTCAGGTGTCGGAAGTCGGAAGTCGAATCACGGTGGAGACGATTTTTGTCACTTGTATCTTCTAGTAAAAATTTCCCTGATCTCTGGATAGTGAGATCATACTTAGGTGTTCAGTGTCGAGCACGTTAATAATGCCTTGGCAGTTTGGAGATTTAAAAGAGTTAGCTTAACAGCTGCCGCCCCGACACAATTTATGTTAAAAATCTACCCAAGTTATTTGTACCTTTCCCCGGGTGGTTTGTTAAGAGCAGCTATAGATGGCGCCTAACTGGCTAAGGGCCTACTTATCTCTAGTGTTTGAGTCTAGTAAGATGGTCTCGCACATCGGTCAAACCACCCTCCAAGAAACTGGTTGTATACAGATTCTATAGAGTCTTATAAACCAGTATAAAGATGTTAAGTAAACTATCACTGCCTTGATCGAGCAGATAAAGTAGTCCTGTTCCATTAGAGAATGGGACATAATAGATTAGCCACTTACACCTGCTAAATTTATAAACCTGGATTACGTCACCTCGAATATTTCTATGTTCTAGACACATAGAACTGCTTTTCTGAGTCTTTCCTCATAACTGTAATTCTGGAATCCCACGATAATTTTGGTAGCTTTTCTTTGTATCCTTTCCAGCGTGTTTATATCCCCTCTACGATAAGGACTCCACACCTGTACACAGTACAATTTAGGTCTCACCAATACTTTATACAGTTTAGCTATAACTTCCTTGCTTTTATGTGAAATGCTTCTTTTTATTCTACGCACAATATCTATATCGCATTTAAGAGATTTAAATTGCACAATAAATATTGTTGTCTTGTCAGATCAATGCCAAGATAGCAGATTATGGCATCTCCCAGTTCACAACCTTGTTTGGTCTGACATCCCAGGAAGGGACCCCAGCTTATAGAGCACCAGAGGTCATCAGGGGAGAGACTTACTCTTTCCAGGTAAATACCTGTGCTGTTTGGAGGAGTATGGGTTTCAGCGGATGCATTGAGTATGTGTCCTAGAACATTCTTGGTAGTTTTAGCACTGTAGTACCATTGATCAATGTCTTTAGTAGTTTTAAATTGTGTCAGTGGAGGTCTAATTAGATTCACCATCATAAACTAGCTAATGTACAATCTATTCGAACCGTAATATCATTAATAATCGTGCGAGAGTCGTTATGTAGTAACGATTACAAACAGGTTTTTGGGTAATTGTCAAGTAAAGATTGTTACTCGTCACGGACGAGCAGACAAGCGCTTTTGTCAAGCCCTGCCCATACAGATCACGGACTACTCTAACTAGCCAATCATGATTTAAAGTTAACTAAAGAGAGTTATGTGTAGGACTAGCAACATTGTCATGTAAAACAAACTACTATAAAAATTACCACTGCCAGAGCACACAAAGTGTCACGGTACAGGTTTTCTATAAACCGCCAGCTGAACCGGTTCTCCTATGCTTTGTAAAGAACAAACTGAAGATAGGAACCAGATATGTAAGTAAGGATGCATTCATCAACACCATCATTATCATTAGAGGGCTGTAGGAACTGTCATCTAGAGGACCTGAAGACTGAGAGCTGATACAAGGGAGAAGCTGGAAGGAACTGGAGGAAATGGCACAGGTCAGTCAGGACTGATGGGAGAGGATTGTGCTTGATGGACTGCATAAGGGTTGAACGAGCAGTTGTCATAGTCATTTGGTTCAGTTGTGTAACAGAAGATAGACAATGTTTCTGAAAGCTGTAAGTGCAAACCAAGTCATGTTGTGTAGCATGTGAGTGAGTGGGTGGGTGGGTGAGTGAATGGGCAAATGAGTGTGTGAGGGGGCATGTGAGCGAGTGAGTGGGTGGGTGGGTGAGTGAATGGGCAAATGAGTGTGTGAGGGGGCATGTGAGTGAGTGAGAATTGATACTGAATGTGAGATGGTAGAGGGCACAGATGTGAGCAAAGATTTAGAACGAGGAAGACAATCATTTATGTGTTAACTGTTATGTGAAAATAAATCAATGGAAGCTACAACTTGTAGAAGATGTGTACAATATTCAGCTGTGAAACAACATGTAGAAGATGTGTACAATATTCAGCTGTGAAACAACTTGTAGAAGATGTGTACAATATTCAGCTGTGAAACAACATGTAGAAGATGTGTACAATATTCAGCTGTGAAACAACATGTAGAAGATGTGTACAATATTCAGCTGTGAAACAACTTGTAGAAGATGTGTACAATATTCAGCTGTGAAACAACTTGTAGAAGATGTGTACAATATTCAGCTGTGAAACAACTTGTAGAAGATGTGTACAATATTCAGCTGTGAAACAACTTGTCATTATTGCTGTATCTACCTGCAGGCAGACATCTTCTCTCTTGGCATTCTTATGTACATGGTCCTGACTGGAGGAGTTCATCCCTTTGACATGGTCAAGTGCAACAGTGAAATTGACAAGGCCTTTGCTGAGGTCAGGAACTGCTAGGATCTTTTGGCTTGTTAAAAGTAGCAATCTCAAACTGACCTTAACTTAACTTAACGTCTTTATACTGGTTTAGAAGACCCTGTAGAGTCTGTATACAACCAGTTACATTTACATCACCTTGCTCTAAAAGCTATGCGCATCCAGTTTATTCTTAAATGCATTAACTGTCCCTGCCTCCACTACCTCCCCTGGCAATGCATTCCAAGCAGACACCACTCTCTGACTAAAAAAATATTTCCTAATATCTAACCTGGACCTCTCTTTAGTCATCTTGTAGCTATGCCCTCTTGTTATTGTAGGTGGCTATATTTTAAAAAACTTGTTATAGTCTAATTTATCGATTCCTCTGATCATCTTATAAACCTGTATTAAGTCACCACGAATTCTTCTCTCTTCGAGACACTGTAGGCCGGTTTTTCTGAGTCGTTCCTCATAACTAATTCTATAATCCCACTATCATCTTTGTCGCTCTTTTTTGTATTCTTTCTAGCATGTTTATGTCCCCTCTATGATAAGGACTCCACACCTGTACACAGTACTCCAATCTAGGTCTAACTAAAGCTTTATACAGTTTGACGATCACTTCCTTGCTCCTATGTTTAATATTTCTTTTTATCATACCTAACATTGCATTTGCCTTTTTCACTGCTACCTTAACTTGCTCACTCACCTTTCCTGTATG
This sequence comes from Ariolimax columbianus, assembly GCA_036924085.1. Classification (NCBI taxonomy): domain Eukaryota; kingdom Metazoa; phylum Mollusca; class Gastropoda; order Stylommatophora; family Arionidae; genus Ariolimax; species Ariolimax columbianus. The sequence goes on from JAVGWX010000009.1 coordinate 1,430,413, forward strand.
ATCTATTATAACCCCTAGGTCCCTTTCCTTATCTATCTTTCTAATATTGTTTTCTCCCATTCTGTAATTATGTTCCATATTGGATCTACCCATGTGGATGACTGTACATTTATCTACATTTACATGACAATTTACAGACTATGCTCGTTAAACTCACCGGTCTATAATTTGCCGGATCTGATTTTTTGCCTTTTTTGAATAAGGGGATCACTCCTGCATCTTTCCAATCCTGTGGAACAATCCCTTTTGTAAGTGATTGAGAACATAATATAGCCAATGGTTTTGCTAGTTGGTTTCTAATTTCATACAGCAATTTTGGGTGAATACCATCTTGACCTGGACATTTATTCACTTTCAACCCCTCCAATTTTTTAAAAACCATTTCCTCTGTAATACAGATTGATCTTAATCCCGCTGTATCCATGTCTCTTTGAAAAATATCTATAGGCTCTGGGATCTCGGAGCAGTCCTCCTTTGTGAAGACTGTGCCAAAGTACTGATTGAGCAGATTAGCAGCCTCCCTATTCTCACTTATTATTTTCCCTGTACTGTCTATGAGAGGGCCTACTTTGTCTTTCATTCTTTGTTTATTTCTAACATAAGAAAAGAAGCTTTTACTGTCAGTCTTGATCCTCTGAGCAAGTTTTTTTTCAAAGTCTATTTTTGTTGCTTTATTCGCTTTCTGAGATATGTTCTGCTTGTCCAAATATTTTACATATGTTTCTTTTGATTTACCTGCCTCTATATATTTTTGCCATGCTTTATTTTTTGCTCTTCTACATTTCACTACAAATCTAGTTATCCACTTTTTACGCTTGGGGTTTACCTCCCTACATGGAACACATTCCTCTTTTAGCGTTTCTAGAACTGTTTTAAAACTTTCCCACTCCTGTTCAACATCTGTTCCTACAATAATATCTTTCCAGATTATGTGGTTCGCTGCCTCTTTCATCCTCTTAACATCTGCCTTAGAGTAGTCGTATGTTCGCGTGTTTATGTTTACTTTTATGTTTACTGTTGAAAGTAGCAATGTAGCAATCTCAAACTGACCTGTTGAACGTAGCAATGTAGCAATCTCAAACTGACCTGTTGAAAGTAGCAATGTAGCAATCTCAAACTGACCTGTTGAAAGTAGCAATCTCAAACTGACCTGTTGTAGGTAGCAATGTAGCAGTCTCAAACTGACCTTTTGAAAGTAGCAATGTAACAATCTCAAACTGACCTGTTGAAAGTAGCAATCTCAAACTGACCTGTTGAAAGTAGCAATGTAACAATCTCAAACTGACCTGTTGAAAGTAGCAATCTCAAACTGACCTGTTGAAAGTAGCAATGTAACAATCTCAAACTGACCTGTTGAAAGTAGCAATCTCAAACTGACCTGTTGAAAGTAGCAATCTCAAACTGACCTTTTGAAAGTAGTAATCTCAAATTGACCTGTTGAAAGTAGCAATCTCAAACTGACCTGTTGAAAGTAGCAATCTCAAACTGACCTGTTGAAAGTAGCAATCTCAAACTGACCGTAACTGGGGACTATCATTAGTAGTGGTCAGCTGGAATATTTAGTTGAGAGCTGCCTCAAGTTGGTATGTTGTGTTTGCGAATGCCAGCAATGAGTAGGTTTACTCTTTTGTGCGTCCTGATAATGACGTTAAGTGGCGGGTTGCAGTAGCTTTCCTCACATCCAAAGCGTTCTGATGAAGGTTGACACGTGTCCTCCAGGCGGTTGTGCTATGCTTGGCTTCATCTGCGCGTCAATCACTACTACGAGGAACACGTCTAACCTCACCTTGTTAGCCAGACTATTGTCCTCGACTGATCTTGGCCAGTATATTTCTCATGACCCTGGCTAACATTGTCTGATCAGTGTGTTTTGCCTGACCAGACGTTAGCCTCATCGTCCCGTCAGGTGAGGGTCTTGGCCAGTATATTTCTCATGACCCTGGCTAACATTGTCTGATCAGTGTGTTTTGCCTGACCAGACGTTAGCCTCATCGTCCCGTCAGGTGAGGGTCTTGGCCAGTATATTTCTCATGACCCTGGCTAACATTGTCTGATCAGTGTGTTTTGCCTGACCAGACGTTAGCCTCATCGTCCCGTCAGGTGAGGGTCTTGGCCAGTATATTTCTCATGACCCTGGCTAACATTGTCTGATCAGTGTGTTTTGCCTGACCAGACGTTAGCCTCATCGTCCCGTCAGGTGAGGGTCTTGGCCAGTATATTTCTCATGACCCTGGCTAACATTGTCTGATCAGTGTGTTTTGCCTGACCAGACGTTAGCCTCATCGTCCCGTCAGGTGAGGGTCTTGGCCAGTATATTTCTCCTGACCCTGGCTAACATTGTCTGATCAGTGTGTTTTGCCTGACCAGGTGTAAGGCTCGTCGTCCCATCAGGTGAGGGTCTTGGCCAGTATATTTCTCATGACCCTGGCTAACATTGCCTGACCAGTGTGTTTTGCCTGACCAGGTGTAAGCCTCGTCGTCCCACGTGTTGATATAAATGTAATATATGAGAAGGCCAAGAGAATTACAAGCAGTCGATACAAGAGTCAGGGTTGTAGAGTTATAGAGCTCTTGCTAGTAACACAGCAAAGCTACTTGGTTCACTATACACCAGTTGACCCAGCTGTAAGTAGCTACCTGGTTTGGTTTGCTTTTAGGGAAGGAAAGGCAGCAAGTAAGAGAATTGTTCACCCCATAAAAAGCTAAAGGCTAGTGCAATAAAGTCTCTGACAGTTCATCCTCGACAGCAGTGTCTCCTATGGGACTGCCTTTACCTTCAAGAACAAATAAAGCACTCGGGTCACACAGAAAGGTGAGGTCACACAGAAAGGTGAGGTCACACAGAAAGGTGAGGTCACTCAGAAAGGTGAGGTAACAGAGAAAGGTGAGGACACACAGAAAGATGAGGTTACTCAGAAAGGTGAGGTCACTCAGAAAGGTGAGGTCACACAGAAAGGTGAGTTCACTCAGAAAGGTGAGGTCACACAGAAAGGTGAGGTCACAGAGAAAGGTGAGGTCACTCAGAAAGGTGAGGTCACAGGGAAAGGTGAGGACACACAGAAAGGTGAGGTCACACAGAAAGGTGAGGTCACACAGAAAGGTGAGGACACACAGAAAGGTGAGGTCACACAGAAAGGTGAGGTCACAGAGAAAGATGATGCATGCTACTAGCTCAACCGAAATGACCAAGTTGTAATCTTTAAACTTCATTTAATCTTCATAGACCGAAATGACATATACAGTAGGACCCTACTCATACCATAGGTCAGCTTTCAGACCATGGTCCACAAAGCTGAACATAACCATTTGTTGACTGTGGGAACATAACCATTTGTTGACTGTGGGAACATAACCATTTGTTGACTGTGGGAACATAACCATTTGTTGACTGTGGGAACATAACCATTTGTTGACTTGGGAACATAACCATTTGTTGACTGTGTGAACATAATCATTTGTTGACTGTGGGAACATAACCATTTGTTGACTGTGGGAACATAACCATTTGTTGACTGTGGGAACATAATCATTTGTTGACTGTGGGGACATAACCGTTTGTTGACTGTGGGAACATAACCATTTCTTGACTGTGGGAACAAAGTCATTTCCTTGCTCCTATGTTTAATATTTATTTTTATCATACCTAACAATGGATTTGCCTTTTTCACTGCTTCTCGAACTTGCTCACTAACTTTACCTGTATGATCTATTATAACCCTTAGTCCCCTTTCCTTATCTATCATTCTAATATTGTTCTCACCCATTCTGTAATTATGTTCCATGTTGGATCTACCCATGTGGATGACTGTACATTTATCTACATTAAACTCCATTTGCCAGCTTACAGATCATTCTCAAATTTTATCTAAATCGTACATCAATATATCCACTTCTGCTTTAGATGAGACACTACTGCATAGTTTTGTGTCATCCAAATTTTGCAAAATCTAGATAAATAACATCCACTGGCTCCCCTTTATCTATCATTTTGGTAACCTCCTCCATAAATTCTAATAGATTTGTTAAGCACGATCTCCCTCTAGTAAACCCATGCTGACTATTCCTGATTAGATTAAATTTGTCTAAATGCATTACAATGTTTTCTTTGATTATTGACTCTAACAATTTACAGACTATGCTCGTTAAACTCAACATGCATTGTCCTACTCTCTTCAACCTGAGGCTTGCACGCATGATTACACACATGTGGCTACATATACGTGACTAAATGCATGTGATTACCCATGCGGGACTACACACACATGGCTCCAGAACTAAAAATATGTCCTTCTTAAGCTAGCGAACTTGAGACACTAGTCCAATCAGTCATAACATATTGGTCAGATCTCACGTCACGGTCAGGCACAATACACTGACCAAGACCACTATCTCTCTTCCATGTAGCCTTTCCTGGAAACAGCTCTTTTCAAGGCCGTCTGGCTGATGAGATGTGGATCGACATGATCTCCATAGTAGTGAGCATCACGCAGACGAAGCCAAGCGTAGCCCAACCAAATTGGTCTACCTTCATCAGCATGTTCAGGGTGTGAGGAAAGCTACTATAGCCCACCACCTAACGTCCTTTTCAGGGCGCATAAAAGAGTAAACTTACTCATTGTGGACATTCAGCAAGAAGGAGGAGGAGGAGGAGGAGGAGGAGCTAGTAGTTACGGACAAATGTCAATGTGGAAAACTTGGAGGAAGGCTGAGAGAGGCCAGGCAAATGGAACACTTTGTATGGCACTAGACAGCTACTAATAAACGCATGCAGATACCATTACATGGCATGGGTCCGAAGTGCCAGAGCCCGGATGCTGCTGGATCACCGGCTCCAGACCACTGTTTATTTATGGGTCCGAAGGGCCAGAGCTTGGATGCTGCTGGATCACCGGCTCCAGACCACTGTTTATTTATGGGTCCGAAGGGCCAGAGCTTGGATGCTGCTGGATCACCGGCTCCAGACCACTGTTTATTTATGGGTCCGAAGGGCCAGAGCCCGGATGCTGCTGGATCACCGGCTCCAGACCACTGTTTATTTATGGGTCCAAAGGGCCAGAGCCCGGATGCTGCTGGATCACCGGCTCCAGACCACTGTTTATTTATGGGTCCAAAGGGCCAGAGCCCGGATGCTGCTGGATCACCGGCTCCAGACCACTGTTTATTTATGGATCCGAAGGGCCAGAGCCCGGATGCTGCTGGATCACCGGCTCCAGACCACTGTTTATTTGTTGTTCCACTCTGTTCCAACAGCATGCTCATTTAGCTGAACTGTTTCCAGCATCTCATCATAACATTGTTCTTGTGTTTTATTGTATAATCAACATCAGAACTTGCCCATTCCTCCTGTCACAAAGAAGGGTTGCCCTCCGTGGCCAGACTACCAGGAGCTCATCGCTCAGTGCCTCAACCAAGTACCAGACTACAGACCAAAGGTTCTTATTTCATTGTATTTCTTACTCTCTCTCTCTCGCTAAGGGGTTGCTGGGGTCGAGAGGTAAGACACTCGCTTCTCAAAGCGATGAATGCAGACGACTTGGGTTCAAGCCACCCCTGGTCTCAAAGAGGTGGGACCAAAGTGCCTGCAGTCGTCTTTACTCGTGTGTTGCCACTGGCCCAAGGTAGTTCGGGACCAGAGAGTGATGTTGATGACCTGTGCAGCCTTTTCCTCACTATAATCCTCATACAGCGCATGTTACGTCATCAAGACAAAAAACTGTATCATGATGTTGCCATCATCGCTTGCGATGGGCAACTAACTTTAAAAAAAAACAACTCTCTCTTCTTCTGCGTTCGTTCTCAATCTCCCGCTACCAAGTCCTGGACAGGACTTTGCAAGTAGCAGGATGTAGTCCGGAGAATGGTATGCGTTGTGTCACTAGTTTACAGCTTGACTGCGATATTTGCACCTTTCGGTCCGACACATCCATCTTCGGCAGTGAAACTCTCTCACTATCTCTGGCTCTCTTTCTCTATCAGTCTTCTCACTTCTAACATCAGCGTCTTACGGATTGTGTGGTACAGCAGTCTGGCCAATGAGAAGTAGATTGTGTGGTACAGCAGTCTGGCCAATGAGAAGCAGATTGTGTGGTACAGCAGTCTGACCAATGAGAAGCAGATTGTGTGGTACAGCAGTCTGACCAATGAGAAGCAGATTGTGTGGTACAGCAGTCTGCCCAATGAGGTGAAGATCGACACTCTGATCCTCAAGGTGGTGAATCTAAAGAGCCTTTCATTGCACTACAGCCAGGAGGATCTAGACCCACCTTTAGTATGATGATGATTTACATTTTTGCTCCAAGTAAAGCATAGATCTATCGTCACAGCTGGCTTCTGTTGCCGAGCATTTACAATAGTGCAGTTTCAATAGCAATGGTTTTACATGATAAGGTTGCTAGCCCCATGCACAATCTCTTTTTGTTGACACTTTGGTACCAGTCAGTATGCCTTGGGATATAAGTAGAGCTTACTACCATAGAGACATTCTCAAGAGTGAAGAACTGACCTTGAGTAGAGCAGCAACATCTCCCTTTTGGTTAAATAGATTGATAGATGGATGGATGAATGGGTGGATGAATGGGTGGATAGGTGGATGGATAGATGAATAGATGGATGAATGGGTGGATGGGTGGATGGATAGATGGGTGGATGGATGGATGAATGGGTGGATGGATGGATGAATGGGTGGATGGATGGGTGGATAGATGGATGGATGGATGGATGAATAGATGGATGAATGGGTGGATGGATAGGTGGATGGATGGATGAATATATGGATGGGTGGATGAATGGATGGGTGGATGGATGGATGAAAGTGTGGATGAATGGGTGGATGGATGGATGGGTGGATGGATGGATGAATGGGTGGATGGATGGGTGGATAGATGGATGGATGGATGGATGAATGGGTAGATGGATAGGTGGATGGATGGATGAATAGATGGATGGGTGGATGAATGGATGGATGGATGGGTGGATGGATGGATGAAAGTGTGGATGGATGGATGAATAGATGGATGGATGGGTGGGTGGGTAGATGGATGGGTGGATGAATGGATGGGTGGATGGATGGATGAATAGATGGATGAATGGATATATGAATAGATGAATGGATGGATGAATGGATGGGTGGATAATCACTATAACAGACAGGTAAGCCACTATTCTCTCAAAAAATAAATGAGACAGGAAAAATGTGAAACTCACAAGTTTCAAGGAGGTGAGATCGAGTGTCTAGTCCTATCAAAGATGGATGATACCCAGAGGTCCTGTACACACCATGCATGCAAATGAATCCTTGACAGTTTAAAATAGAAAAATTGTTTTTTAAAGTAACAAGTAATGAAATACCTACCGTTTCTCCAACACCCCCCCCCCCCCCCCCTCTCCCTACAGATAGTTTTAACTACCTTGTAAACTAGTATCTAACACTTCATCCTTGATGGCAGTGTTTGCAAAGGGACCACATTTACCTTGAATAGATGCATGTGCTTTAGTATCATTTTCTGGTGTCATCTTCTTGTGTCTAATGCCACCTAAATTACTTTTGTTCTCTCTGATCTCTCTCAGGCCGAGGAAGTGTTTACTCGGCTGAGTAATGCAGAGTTGTTCAGCTTGCGTGAAGTCCTACTCGTGTCAGTCAGGACAACTGTGGAGTGTATGTCATCACAAGTGAGTCCATTCTCTTAATCAGGGCAGACATCATGTGTGTTTGTGTGACTGTGAGTTGTAGGTGAGCTTTCTGTGTCTAGGGAATTAAGCTTACTTATTTGTGCTGAGCTGTGTGTGTGTATGTGTGTGTGTGTGCATCTGATGGTTCAAGTTACCCTATGTGTGGGGTGCTGTGTGTTTTTGATGACAAGAGTTGTCTCATATCTAATAAGGTCTCTTTGTGTCTGTGTGTGTATGTGTGTATGTGTGCATCTGATGGTTCAAGTTACCCTATGTGTGGGGTGCTGTGTGTTTTTGATGACAAGAGTTGTCTCATATCTAATAAGGTCTCTTTGTGTCTGTGTATGTGTGTGATGTTTCAAGTTACCCTATGTGTAGGAAGGAAGACTAACATCTGGTCAGGCACAACTACTGATCAGACATGTTAGACAAGAGGGCATAGCTACAAATTAACTAAAGAAAGGTCCATATTAGATATTAGGAAATAGTATTTTTAGTCAAGAGAGTGGTCAATGCTTGGAATACATTGCCACGGGAAGTAGTGGAGGCAGGGACAATTAATGCATTTAAGAATAGATTGGATGCGCATAACTTTTAGAGCAAGGTAATGTAAATTAAACTGGGTGTTTACAGACTCTGCAGAGTCTTCTAAACCAGTATAAAGATGTTGTTAAGTTAGTCAGGGTCAGCCAAAACTTACTGGCCAAGACCCTGACTCCGGTTTCCTTGTAGCCCTCCCTGGAAACGGGCTGTTTTCATATTAGCCTGGCTGATGAAGTGAGGGGTCGACAATGAAGCCAAGCATAGCACAACCGCCTGGAAGACCCGGTCCACCTTCATCAGCACGTTCGGGATATGTGGAAAGCTATTGCAACCCACCACTTAACGTCCTTTTTAGAGGGCACAAAAGCGTAAACCTACTCATTGTAAACATTCGAAACAACAACCCTATGTATGTGTCTGTGTGTATTTGATGATTATAAATGTCTCATATCTAATAAAGTTTCTTTGTGTCTGTGTGTATTTGATGATTATAAATGTCTCATATCTAATAAAGTTTCTTTGTGTCTGTGTGTATTTGATGATTATAAATGTCTCATATCTAATAAAGTCTCTTTGTGTCTGTGTGTATTTGATGATTATAAATGTCTCATATCTAATAAAGTCTCTTTGTGTCTGTGTGTATTTGATGATTATAAATGTCTCATATCTAATAAAGTCTCTTTGTGTCTGTGTGTATTTGATGATTATAAATGTCTCATATCTAATAAAGTCTCTTTGTGTCTGTGTGTATTTGATGATTATAAATGTCTCATATCTAATAAAGTCTCTTTGTGTCTGTGTGTATTTGATGATTATAAATGTCTCATATCTAATAAAGTCTCTTTGTGTCTGTGTGTATTTGAGGATTATAAATGTTGTCTCATGTCTAATAAAGTCTCTTTGTGTCTGTGTGTATTTGATGATTATAAATGTCTCATATCTAATAAAGTCTCTTTGTGTCTGTGTGTATTTGAGGATTATAAATGTTGTCTCATGTCTAATAAAGTCTCTTTGTGTCTGTGTGTATTTGATGATTATAAATGTCTCATATCTAATAAAGTCTCTTTGTGTCTGTGTGTATTTGATGATTATAAATGTTGTCTCATGTCTAATAAAGTCTCTTTGTGTCTGTGTGTATTTGATGATTATAAATGTTGTCTCATGTCTAATAAAGTCTCTTTGTGTCTGTGTGTATTTGATGATTATAAATGTTGTCTCATGTCTAATAAAGTCTCTTTGTGTCTGTGTGTATTTGATGATTATAAATGTCTCATATCTAATAAAGTCTCTTTGTGTCTGTGTGTATTTGAGGATTATAAATGTCTCATATCTAATAAAGTCTCTTTGTGTCTGTGTGTATTTGATGATTATAAATGTCTCATATCTAATAAAGTCTCTTTGTGTCTGTGTGTATTTGATGATTATAAATGTTGTCTCATGTCTAATAAAGTCTCTTTGTGTCTGTGTGTACATTTATACAGGAGAGTAACCTCCTATATGAGAATGGAGATTCAGGCATTGACCAGCTCTGATGTGATTGCCTTATTAATCAGGGCTTTCCTTGTCTCAGACTCTTAGTCCTTGCTTCAAAAGGTACAGAAGAGGTGGCTTTCTATGACATAGCAGACGTAGGGTCCTCAAACCTGCACGTGCTTGTGTGGGTCTACTGATATAGACATGAGTTTACACCAGTAAAAGACATGAGTTTACACCAGTAAAAGAGCTGACATTCCAAAAGTCCTCAATCTATGGATATTAAACATGGATAAAGGAAACATTGAGAAATCCATTAACAGCTGCCTTGTTATGATGATGTTGTAATGTGTTAATCAGTAATCCATTAACAGCTGTCTTGTTATGATGACAGTGTAATGTGTTAATCAGTAATCCACTAACAACTGCCTTGTTATAATGACGGTGTAATGTGTGAATCAGAAATCCACTGATTGTTCAAGCTTGAAATTAAGCACAAGTCCAACAAGAATGGATGCAATAAAATGCCATCAGAGCATGGTGAGGCTGGAAAGGTTGATACTGAATTGTGATGAATTTTTCGTCCCATCTGTTCGCAAAATGATGTTATTCCAGCCTTGTCATAGCTACTTTCACTGTCGTCAGTTTCATTGTTAGGGTCTACATCAGGCGATGGCCGTGGCAGAGGCTGCAGCCTGCATTTAGTATCTAAATTTAATTCAGATGTGCCATGACCATCCTCACCAAATACTCTGTCGTCTCTCAGATTTTCAAACATAGATTCTGGTTTTTGGAAATAAATAGCTTATCATTTCACACAAATATCTGTTCTGTAGTTCTGAAAATGTGTATATATGTCTGAAGATCACTCGCGAAAACAAAAACATTTTGATTTGAAATTATCATTGAACACCGTCTATGGCCGATATGATGATCAGCGCAACGTATATCAAATTGCTATGTCTTTCCCTTCACGAGTTTTGGGCATATGATCATTTCTCTAGATACATGGAATAAAATATTTTTGTCCAGCTTGGGATATGACCAAATAAATTATAAAAAATATGAGAGTTATCTCCTCAAAACATTTAGTCATGAGGGATTACAACTTGGGCATTTAAATATGTCTGTTGGTTCCTTCACAAGTTTTGGCACATGTTTATATGGTTGCACAAAGAATATTGTTAACCTGAAATACTGACAGCAGGAACTGACTCCAAAATTGATTTTGACACCAGCAAAATTCAAACATTTTAGATTTCCTTCTGTTTATTTTCTGAAAATGGTTGTCTTCATTTGTAACTACTATAAAATTGTGTGTATTCAAAAATTATTTAATTTTCAAGCTAAGTCGGATGCTAAAGCACTTGTTGTTTGCATGAATTAGTTTTAAAATAATTTGTACAAACCCAGTAACCATACATGGACTCGAATCAGGTCTTGCTAAATGGAGTTGTTGATACATGTACATGGGAGTAAAGCTGCCGGGCCATTTGGGTGTTAGTTAACTACACTGTCAATCTTGATAGTAGAAGGTTCAGGACTGATACTTGTAAGTTGATCTAATTTGAGAAAGGATTTGTATTTCTGATCAAATATCAATAACAAATATAATTATGAATGTAGTCCTGTTTCTGATCAAGACAGTGGAGGGTAAAAGATGGTTGGTTATATGTTGTCAAGAAGAATGAATACTAATAACAGGCCATGAAATGAACAAATAAACAGAAGTGTCTCACTCTAAGCTGCGTAAGAAACTTCAAGCTCTTTCTTTTAGTTGACTTTTGGACTTTTCTCATTTATCCATTCTTGAAAAAGACCTGATAACACTGGTACACCTTTTTACAGTTCTGGTTTTAAACTGTACTGGAAGCCAGTTTGGGTGTTACCAGTTACTAGTCTCATTATATGTTGCCGCAGCATCTCACAGATTCTGTCACTGTTTCAGCTGCTGGACAGTAAGAACATCCGTCTATGGGTGGCTAGCGGAGACAATGAGTACATGCAGCTGAGCTGGCTCAACTTGCTAGACTACCGAGATGATAGCCTGCACATAGACCGCAGACGGCGCTCAGTGCATAACAGTGTGAGTATATGCTTGTAGCTAGTACTGCTGGTCTCATGACTCACTCTTCTTATATCATATGATATATGATGTATGATATGATGTGTGATATATGATGTGATGGGATGTGACATGATCTGATGTGATGTGTTCTGATGTGATGTGATATATGACATGATATGATGTGATATATGACGTGATATATGATGTGATATGATCTGATGTGATATGATATGAACTATTGCGATGTGATATATGATGTTATATGATATATGCTATGATGTGATATGATATATGATGTGATATATGACGTGATATATGATGTGATATGATCTGATGTGATATGATATGAACTATTGCGATGTGATATATGATGTTATATGATATATGCTATGATGTGATATGATATATGATGTGATATATGATGTGATGTGATATGATCTGATGTGATGTGATATGATCTGATGTGATGTAATATGATATATGATGTGATATGATATGATATATGACGTGATATGATATGATGTGATTTGACGTGATATGATCTAGTGTGATATGATATGATATAATATATGATATGATATGAGATATGACATTATATGATATAGTAAATTATTAATGTGATCAGATATGTAATATTATATTTGATAAGATATATGATGTGATATATATGTATGATATTATATAATATGATATATTGTGATATCTTCTTCTGCATTCATTCTCAATCGCCCGCTACCAAGCCCTGAACAGGACTTTGCAAGTAGCAGAATGTAGTCCAGAGAACGGAATGCGTTGTGTCGCTAGTTTACAGCTTGACTGCGATATTTGCACCTTTCGATCCAACACATCTGTCTTCGACAGGTGGATGTGATATGATATGATATGATATGAAGTTATATGCTTTAATATATGATCATTTGACAGTGTCCCATCTTTGGTTCATGATTTTTATTCCGGCTTCCGTAGTTCTCCACGAAAGTTTTGGTCTGTTTCTCACTCCCTTTCTCCTCTGAGATTGACAGACGCTAACCCTGACCTAAGATGTGACCCAGGCACTACCTCCACCACCACCGCTGCATCAACATTTATGGCTGATATGATCCACTGTGTCACTCTGTGCTTGTCATTATCATCCTCGTGACCACACTGTTAATAAATGTTCATATCTCTGTCTTAATGAATAGCAACCCTTTTATCATGTTTAACTTTATTATGCTTATTAACAACTTTTGTTTCAGTTCAGTTCAGTTCATCCTCATGACCACACTGTTAATAAATGTTCATATCTCTGTCTTAATGAATAGCAACCCTTTTATCATGTTTAACTTTATTATGCTTATTAACAACTTTTGTTTCAGTTCAGTTCATCCCGTAACCCATCAGGTCGTTGGAGCACACATGAAGACATGAAAATCCCACGCCAGCTCTCTCTGTCTGTCGCCGCCTGACGTATTTCACCGGGACGAAGGCCTGACCACTCAGCGATGTTGTCCACCCATCTCTTCCTTGGACGTCCTCGCCCTCTCTGTCCCGGTACGGAACCAAAGAGTATCGAGTTGGGAATTCCGTTGGACCTCGCGACGTGCCCGCACCAGGCCATCTTTCGTCTTTTGATAGTTGTGAACAGATCTTCAAAAGGACCAATAGCGTCTTCAACTCTCTGACGGATGTCTACGTTCGTGACACGATCCTTATATGTAACATTTAGGAGTTTTCTATAGCACCTCATTTCCATTACACGTATTCTGCCCTGGATATCTGCTGTAATGGTCCAGGTCTCGCAGGCATACAGAAATATTGATAGCACCAAAGAGCGCAATAGTCTAACTTTTATGCCGAGGGAGAGGCGCTTGTCTCGCCAAATAGGTTTCAGCCTAGTCAGCGTCGCTGTTGTTTGTGCTATTCTTGCAATTACCTCTGGCTTCGAACCCTCTTCGCTGATCAACGATCCAAGATATTTGAAACGTTTCACTACCTCAAGTACCTGCCCATTTGCCTATATGACAGATTGAAACCCTGTTATGTTATTGGTCATGAGCTTTGTTTTATCTGCATTTATTTCCATACCAAAACTCAGGGCCGTTCTATCCAATCTACCAATCAACTCCTGGAGTTCCCTTTCTGTGCCTTTTGTTTATGTCTATAAATAACTTTTATATGTTTGTAAATGTCTCATTTATATGTTTATGAATAACTCTTGTATATGTTTAATAATATCTCTGTTATATGCTTATAAATAACTTTTTTATACGTTTAATAATATCTCTGTTATATGCTTATAAATAAGTCTGCACTTGTTCACATACTCAGGGCATGGGTACAATGTTCCGAGATGGTAGAGTGTTGTGTATGCTGCCCCTCAACAAAGACTACATCCTGCTGGGCACACAGGCTGGCAAGATCTGGGTTTTCAGTGCCGTCACTAACGAACTGGAGCATTCCTCTCGTCAGCTACAGGACTCCGTTCTTTCTCTCTATCTTGTTCAGAGGTATGTGCCAGGAGAGATTTATTTAATTTATTAAATATAATCTTTATCTTGTATGACAATAAAAATGACTCAATTTATTTTTAGGTAAATGGAATAGGGCTTCTTCGTCACAGCTTGATGTCAATTTTCATTCGCCCCCCACCGGAGACCCTAGACACCCTCTCATTTCTCCGTATTCTAAATGGAGAGAGAATTTTATCGCCTCGCAGGAGGAAAACATTCAGAGGATGCAGAGGTGGAGCTCGAGAATGGAAGTCGACAGCCTCTGACACCGGTTCGACACTTAGGAGAAGGAGAACTCTTCAAACATTCCCTCCTCACGGTTCCTATCCCAAGGCAGCGGAGTACTCTGCTCAGGAGCCCACAGGGATAGCGGCTGACACCCCCACTGCCCAGTCAGGATACAGCAGCACTCCCTCTGGCGTGCAGAGCGCCGTTTTGACTGGTCATGGTGGTGTCCGATCAACGCAACGGGCCTCAGATGCCTAGGCGAACATTATTATTGTTAATAGTTTGTGGATGTGAAGATCATTTCCTGTTTGTTGTTTGAGTAATCTTGCCTCACTGGCATTGACCAAAGACAGACAGGTGTTTGACATGCTCAAAAATTGTACTTGGATATCTGATTCCCAGTTTAGACAGGTGTTTGACATGCTCATAAGAAGTTAGTCCAAATAAATAACTGGCAGATGGTGGTAGTTCTCAAGTAGAGGAACAGACAGACAAACATAGAGAGGGAGGGTGGATGTTTGTATGTCCCTTAGCTATTTAAACGTATGGTTAGATGAGTATGTACGTACATGATCATGGCTGCCGTGACACCAGGGCCAGATAACAACTAGCCTCAACATGTCTTTATGAACAGAGAAGGCCGTATTAAGCTACTGCTTGTTCTCACCACCCTTCTTCTTCTCATCTCTGATTTAATTGATTGTTTTCACCATCTGGTCATGTAGTGAATTGTGTGTGCGTGTCTTTGTGTACATGCGTGTGTTTATGTGCTCAAATACGTCTGTGTTTGTGTGTTCAAGTGTGTCTGTGTTGGTGGTTGAGGTGGTTTTACTTGTAAAGTTGTTGCTTTTTTAAATTAATTAAATTTGTATTTTAGTTGCTGCAAAATATGCTGATGTTCTGAAAGGTAAACTAGAATCAAAAACCATTCAGCCTTTACCAGGGTTAATCTCAGGCTAGCTACCACTCACATGATCAAAAACCATTCAGCCTTTACCAGGGTTAATCTCAGGCTAGTTACCACTCACATGATCAAAAACCATTCAGCCTTTACCAGGGTTAATCTCAGGCTAGCTACCACTCACATGATCAAAAACCATTCAGCCTTTACCAGGGTTAATCTCAGGCTAGCTACCACTCACATGATCAAAAACCATTCAGCCTTTACCAGGGTTAATCTCAGGCTAGCTACCACTCACATGATCAAAAACCATTCAGCCTTTACCAGGGTTAATCTCAGGCTAGCTACCACTCACATGATCAAAAACCATTCAGCCTTTACCAGGGTTAATCTCAGGCTGGCTACCACTCACATGATCAAGATGGTCAACATGACATGATATAACCAAATAGACCCAATCTGTGGTTGAAACAGATGTAAATAAAAATATCTTCCTATAAACAATTAACATTTTCCAAAATGAAATAAGATTTGGCTTCAACCAATATTGCTTGTTGACAACCTCCTTGGTATGACATGTTGTTGGTTGACTACGTCCAGACCTGTTTAAGCTGACAGTGCCGGTCCCATATCAAACATAGATAGTTGCGTCAGCTTGTCGGACATGGTCGCATCTGTTTGCAGACAGAACCACAAGAACTAAAACAGTAAGGATAATAATCTTTATTTAGGCATCAGTCTCCTGTTGCATCAATCAACTGCTGTCATGGCCATGTGCTGTAGCTTGTTGCCAGACCTTGTCTAGAGCTCAAGGGGAGTCTGCCAACTGTCTGAGCCATCAGGTGCAGGGATGACCTCTCCAGCCGACCCGTAGGTGGTTCTTGGCACAGAGAAATGATTTGAGGAGCAGCTGATGAGCCTAGACGTCCTGATCCTGCAGGACAACATGGTCGAAGATGGACAGGTGGTGTCGGACCACATTTTCCATGATGAGTGGGAGGTTTGTCTGCATTGTGACCTCAGCCAAGAACGTCAATATTGAGCAAAGAATACAGTTGGCAGAAGCAGCTATTTCAAACATTTAGAATATGATCCACACTTCTGCCAGTCTGTGACTCTATTGGATGTCTCAGAATCTCTGCACCATTTCTCCTTTTCATTCTTATCCTTGTGTCCTTTGCTGAAGACTGACCATGATGAAGTCATTGATCACCGCACCCAACATAATCTTTCAGGGCAGCAACAAACTTCCTCCACTTGGCTAGGTATATTATTTCCTTTCAAAGATAAGGAACCAACACAGACATACACAAATGTTTTAGTTGTGTATGTGAAGTTATCTGATGATGGTGAAGAAATATATAGTTCCACTACAGGTGATGATGATCCATTAGATGTAGTAGAAGAGAGAGATATTTATGTGTGTTGTCGTGTGTCCTGTTTGATTCAATTGTTTAACGATGGTGGTTATTTCAAACTCAGATTGACAAACCTGGGTCATAACTTTTCTCTCTTCCTCACTACAGGTGATTATGATCCATTAGATGTAGTAGAAGAGAGAGATATTTATGTGTGTTGTCGTGTGTCCTGTTTGATTCAATTGTTTAACGATGGTGGTTATTTCAAACTCAGATTGACAAACCTGGGTCATGACTTTTCTCTCTTCCTCACTACAGGTGATGATGATCCATTAGATGTAGTAGAAGAGAGAGATATTTATGTGTGTTGTCGTGTGTCCTGTTTGATTCAATTGTTTAACGATGGTGGTTATTTCAAACTCAGATTGACAAACCTGGGTCATGACTTTTCTCTCTTCCTCACTATAGGAATTACACACTGGCCACGTACCGGTAACCATTAATCTCTTTACAACCATATTGGCCTGCACTCCAATATTAATATATGCACGCTCGCTAATATAGAGAACTTGTACATCAATGTGTAGGTCAGGGGTCTCAAACATTCGGGCTACAAACAGGCTCCGTCCTGTTAATCCTCGTCGTGTGGCCCACATCAAGAGTGGCATCATTATATAAGCTAAAGATGGTCAAGATTTTAGCTGAAGGGCATTAGACTATAACTGCTGACTAAACAGAAATCATTTGAGAAAGATCAACAACGGTCATAACTCAGGAGAAAGCAAGGAACAATATCATCAAAGTCACTCAAATCCATCAGATGACTTGGAAATCTCATAACAGAAGGTCTAGAAATCAATCACAACTGAAATGTATCAACTAAACCAGGTTCCCAGAAAGATCAAAAGAAACATACCAACAAAGAAGTTGCTGGTCTTGTGGTGTTATATACCACCAGTATTACTGTCTTGTCGTGGCATCTTTGATGTTTACACCTTCAGACGAGTTACCCTGATGGGCTTGACTGTTGCTTGGAGTTTCTCATTAAACTAGCCTTCTTGTAGCCATTGAAACTGTTGACTAGACTATTAAACTAGCCTTTATGTAGCCATTGAAACTGTTGACTAGACTATTAAACTAGCCTTCTTGTAGCCATTGAAACTGTTGACTAGACCATTAAACTAGCCTTCTTGTAGCCATTGAAACTGTTGACTAGACCATTAAACTAGCCTTCTTGTAGCCATTGAAACTGTTGACTAGACCATTAAACTAGCCTTCTTGTAGCCATTGAAACTGTTGACTAGACTATTAAACTAGCCTTCTTGTAGCCATTGAAACTGTTGACTAGACCATTAAACTAGCCTTCTTGTAGCCATTGAAACTGTTGACTAGACTATTAAACTAGCCTTCTTGTAGCCATTGAAACTGTTGACTAGACCATTAAACTAGCCTTCTTGTAGCCATTGAAACTGTTGACTAGACTATTAAACTAGCCTTCTTGTAGCCATTGAAACTGTTGACTAGACCATTAAACTAGCCTTCTTGTAGCCATTGAAACTGTTGACTAGACCATTAAACTAGCCTTTATGTAGCCCTTGCACTATTAGTCTTGTCACGCCCACACTAAACATTGACAGAATTTCCACTACAGCTGCATTATTTTTCAGCACATCATGTTTTACTAAGGTTGTTGTTGGGGGAGGAAGACTAACATCTGGTAAGGCAAAACTTACTGATCAGACATGTTAGTCAGGGTCAGGCAAAACTTACTGATCAGACATGTTAGTCAGGGTCAGGCAAAATATACTGATCAGACATGTTAGTCAAGGTCAGGCAAAATATACTGATCAGACATGTTAGGGTCAGGCATAACTTACTGATCAGACATGTTAGTCAGATTCAGGCATAACTTACTGATCAGACATGTTAGTCAGTGTCAGGTAAAACTTACTGATCAGACATGTTAGTCAGTGTCAGGTAAAACTTACTGATCAGACATGTTAGTCATGGTCAGGCAAAATATACTGATCAGACATGTTAGTCAAGGTCAGGCAAAATATACTGATCAGACATGTTAGGGTGAGGCATAACTTACTGATCAGACATGTTAGTCAGTGTCAGGTAAAACTTACTGATCAGTCAGGGTCAGGCATAACTTACTGATCAGACATGTTAGTCAGTGTCAGGTAAAACTTACTGATCAGTCAGGGTCAAGCAAAACATGCTGGCCAAGACCCTCACTTTGGGTTCTCATAGCCCTTTCTGGAAATGGGCTGTTTTCATAACAGCCTGACTAACGAGGTGAGGGATCGACCTGATCCCTGTGGTAGTGAGCGACACGTAGATGAAGCCAAGCATAACACAACCACCTGGAGGACCCCAGTCCACCTTCATCAGCACGCTCAGGATGTGAGGAAAGCTACTGTAACCCACCACTAAACATTGTATGGTTGTTGACTTTGAGAAACTGTAACTATTTTATTTGTTGGTCTATAGATATGATTTGTGTGTGTGTGTGTGTATGTGTGTAGAGACATACATTTCTAAAGAACTTGTTGGTGTTATTGTTTTTGTTGTGTATGTGTAGAGATAATAGCTGTCCGTCGTTGTCGATGAGGACCGCCGACATCATCCTTGTCACAGATTTCCCTGTTGGGTGTGGGTGCGCATGTGGCTGAACAGGCCAATGCGAGCACGAAAACATCTGCTACATATCGGGCACACGAGATTTGTAGAAGGGGAAGGTGTTCCCGCTGCTCGGGATTTCCTCGTCTCGCGTCTGTTCTGGGCTTTCACAACACGGTCATCTTCACCGGCAGCTACACCCGATTTGACTGCGCTTCTCCAGTCAGATCTGTTTTGCGCAAGACATTCCCAGGTGTCGAAGTCTATCTGGCAACTTTTTAGTGAGTCCTTCAGACCGTCTTTAAAACGTTTCTTTGGGCGCCCTCTCTCGCGCCATTTGTCTCTCAGCTCGCCGTTGAGAAGCTTCTTTGGGAGCCGCTCGTCTGACATACGGACGAGGTGTCCGGCCCATCCTAGTCGTGCTTTTTCTTGCAGTGCATGTATGCTGGGCATGTTAGCCCTCGAGAGAACCTCGATGTCAGTGACACGATCTTGCCATCGGATGTGGAATATTCGCCTCAGGCAACCTGTGTGGAAGTGGTTTAACCTCCTTGCATGTCCAGAGTATACAGTCCAGCTTTCGCAAGCGTATAGTAGGGTTGGAATGATGGTTGCACGGTAGACTTTGAGTTTGGTCTTGACGCTGATGCCACGACGTGCCCAGACCATCGAGCGCATTCTACCAAAGGCTGTGCTGGCCTTTGCTATTCTGCTTGCCACCTCATCGTCTAGGCTGACAGATCTCGACAGCGTGCTGCCCAGATATGTGAATTTGTCTACGGCATTCAACGTCTGCCCGCTGACTGTAGTCTCTGGTTTTGTGTACGGCATGCCTGGTGCTGGTTGGTACATGACCTCTGTTTTTTTGGCATTTATGGTCAGGCCAAAATTTTCGCATGCGGCAGAGAACTGGTACATTCCAACCTGCATGTTCAGTTCTGAGTTGCTCATTAGAGCACAGTCGTCAGCAAAATGTATGTGTAGAGATATACATTTCTAAAGAACTTGTTGGTGTTATTGTTTTTTGTTGTGTGTTAGTTTCTTTAGATACAAGAAGATGAATGTGAAAATGTTGAAACTAGCACAAACATTTAGACTCTCCTATTTCTGGGAGTGTTGGGTATACATTCAATTTTTTAAATTATCACAGAGGAGGGATAGTGTCCTTTTACAAGATCGACATATCTGTTGGTTTCCACTACAAACGTATTTATGACATCTACATAAACAAACTAAACAGATTTACCTCAGAATAATCTGTTGCAACAACTTAACTGCATTACCTTCAATAATGGGATAATCCTCAAATTCAAGTGACAAAAATCATAGGCCTATATATTGCTTCAAAATTCTCTATTACAAACCACAAACACATTTGCAGGTTGAGATGGAAAGGAAGGAAGTGATATATATTTTAAATTCAAATGTCCCTTTGATTCAGCTGTTTCTATAGCACTAACCCAGATTATTATACTCGATAAACCAGTAACAATGTGACTGTTGCGTTGACGAGACTGAAGCCGTAAAACATCAATTTGTTTCAGTCGTATTAATGTGACAGAGACGTAGTAAAGGTTAAACTAACCTTTATGTGACTCTTGGACTATTAAACTGACCTTCATGTGACCTTTGGACTATTAAACTGACCTTCATGTGACCCTTGGACTATTAACCTTCATGTGACCCTTAGACTATTAAATTAACCTTCACGTGACCCTTGGACTATTAAACTAACCTTCATGTGACCCTTAGACATTAACCTTCACGTGACCCTTGGACTATTAAACTAACCTTCAAATGACCCTTGGGCTATTAAACTGACCTTCATGTGACGCTTGGGGTAGTTTGAATTTGAGACCCCTGGTCTAAAGCTTGCATGTCCATGTCTAGACTACGCATGTCATCATTTAAACCAGTGCTCTTCAACCTGGGTGCCAGCGCCCACTAGTGAGCGATTTTAGCTTTGAGGTGGGCAGTAGCAGAATAAAGACATCCTGTATTAAAAACATCTTATTATTATGGCAATGCAGAGGTTACACAACATGAGAAAACTATGGCAATGCAGAGGTTACACAACATGAGAAAACTATGGCAATGCAGAGGTTACACAACATGAGAAAACTATGGCAATGCAGAGGTTACACAACATGAGAAAACTATGGCAATGCAGAGGTTACACAACATGAGAAAACTATGGCAATGCAGAGGTTACACAACATGAGAAAACTATAGGAATGCAGAGGTTACACAACATGAGAAAACTATGGCAATGCAGAGGTTACACAACATGAGAAAACTATGGGAATGCAGAGGTTACACAACATGAGAAAACTATGGCAATGCAGAGGTTACACAACATGAGAAAACTATGGCAATGCAGAGGTTACACAACATGAGAAAACTATGGCAATGCAGAGGTTACACAACATGAGAAAACTATGGCAATGCAGAGGTTACACAACATGAGAAAACTATGGCAATGCAGAGGTTACACAACATGAGAAAACTATGGCAATGCAGAGGTTACACAACATGAGAAAACTATGGCAATGCAGAGGTTACACAACATGAGAAAACTATAGGAATGCAGAGGTTACACAACATGAGAAAACTATGGCAATGCAGAGGTTACACAACATGAGAAAACTATGGGAATGCAGAGGTTACACAACATGAGAAAACTATGGCAATGCAGAGGTTACACAACATGAGAAAACTATGGCAATGCAGAGGTTACACAACATGAGAAAACTATGGCAATGCAGAGGTTACACAACATGAGAAAACTATGGCAATGCAGAGGTTACACAACAGGAGAAAACTATGGCAATACAAAGGTTACACAACATGAGAAAACTATGGCAATGCAGAGGTTACACAACATGAGAAAACTATGGCAATGCAGAGGTTACACAACATGAGAAAACTATGGCAATGCAAAGGTTACACAACATGAGAAAACTAAGGCAATGCAGAGGTTACACAACATGAGAAAACTATGGCAATGCAAAGGTTACACAACATGAGAAAACTATGGCAATGCAAAGGTTACACAACATGAGAAAACTATGGCAATGCAGAGGTTACACAACATGAGAAAACTATGGCAATGCAGAGGTTACACAACATGAGAAAACTATGGCAATGCAGAGGTTACACAACATGAGAAAACTATGGCAATGCAGAGGTTACACAACATGAGAAAACTATGGCAATGCAGAGGTTACACAACATGAGAAAACTATGGCAATGCAGAGGTTACACAACATGAGAAAACTATGGCAATGCAGAGGTTACACAACATGAGAAAACTATGGCAATGCAGAGGTTACACAACATGAAAAAAATATGACAATGCAGAGGTTACACAACATGAGAAAACTATGGCAATGCAGAGGTTACACAACATGAGAAAACTATGGCAATGCAAAGGTTACACAACATGAGAAAACTATGGCAATGCAAAGGTTACACAACATGAGAAAACTATGGCAATGCAGAGGTTACACATGAAAAAACTATGGAAATGCAGAGGTTACACAACATGAGAAAACTATGGCAATGCAGAGGTTACACAACATGAGAAAACTATGGCAATGCAGAGGTTACACAACAAGAGAAAACTATGGCAGTGCAGAGGTTACACAACATGACAAAACTATGGCAATGCAGAGGTTACACAACATGAGAAAACTATGGCAATGCAAAGGTTACACAACATTAGAAAACTATGGCAGAATACCTGCAAATCAACAAAAGTGAATATTTTGTATTTTCAAGTGACAGCATACAGTCTGAATCATGCAGCGTTGTCAAACCTCGTGTGACAGCATACAGTCTGAAACATGGAGCGTTGTCAAACCTCATGTGACAGCATACAGTCTGAAACATGGAGTGTAATCAAACCTCATGTGACAGCATACAGTCTGAAACATGGAGTGTAATCAAACCTCATGTTACAGCATACAGTCTGAAACATGGAGTGTAATCAAACCTCGTGTGACAGCATACAGTCTGAAACATGGAGTGTAATCAAACCTCATGTGACAGCATACAGTCTGAAACATGGAGCGTTGTCAAACCTCATGTGACAGCATACAGTCTGAAACATGGAGCGTTGTCAAACCTCATGTGACAGCATACAGTCTGAAACATGGAGTGTAATCAAACCTCATGTGACAGCATACAGTCTGAAACATGGAGTGTAATCAAACCTCATGTGACAGCATACAGTCTGAAACATGGAGTGTTGTCAAACCTCAAGGAAAAGAATCAAGTCCTTTGAGTCAAAATGTTATAGAAAGGTTCTCAGAATACCATGGGCTGAAAAAAAGAAGATTTGTACAAGAGTTAGGCATGGAAAATAACTGGTTCATAAATTCCATCATAAACAAAAAACTGAATTACTTTGGCCACATCAAAAGATACAATACTCTTGAGAGAACGGTAATGAAAGGTAAGATGAAGAGCAAGAGAAGCAGAGGCAGACCAAGAAGTCGATGGCACCAAGATATCAATGAATGTTTAGGCATGACTCTGGAGCAGGCTGAAGATTTGGCGAAAGATTGAGTTTCTTTCAGGTGGACTGAGATGAGAGCGACATTCTGCATAGGACAGGCTAAATGATGATGATGAAGTATTAAAAACATCAAAAATACTTGTACAAGTCTCAGAGGATGATCATGACATTTTACTTCAATTTAAGTTTTAACGAACAGTAAAGATAATTTACCCTCACAAAAATTTTTAAAGTGAGCGCCGAGTATAAAAAGGTTGACGAACCCTGATCTAAACTATGCATGTCCATGTCTAGACTATGCATGTCCGTGTCTAGACTATGCATGTCCGTGTCTAGACTATGCATGTCCGTGTCTAGACTATGCATGTCCGTGTCTAGACTATGCATGTCCGTCTCTAGACTTGGCATGTCTGTGTCTAGACCTTGCATGTCAGTTTGTAGCACATTGAAGATCAACTGAAATAATTAGCTCTTCAAGATAAAATGTTTGAGACTGGCAACTGTAAGGATCGTCTCAAGTTGTTTGATCAAAGTTCTTTGCCATGTGAAGATTGTCAGAAACAGTCTTTTGTCAGATCATAGACTTTTGGTTTTAGATCCTGGTCAGAAACAGTCTTTTGTCAGATCATAGACTTTTGGTTTTAGATTCTGGTCAGAAACAGTCTTTTGTCAGATCATAGACTTTTGGTTTTAGAATCTGGTCAGAAACAGTCTTTTGTCAGATCATAGACTTTTCGTTTTAGATCCTGGTCAGAAACAGTCTTTTGTCAGATCATAGACTTTTCGTTTTAGATCCTCGTCAGAAACAGTCTTTTGTCAGATCATAGACTTTTGGTTTTAGATTCTGGTCAGAAACAGTCTTTTGTCAGATCATAGACTTTTCGTTTTAGATCCTGGTCAGAAACAGTCTTTTGTCAGATCATAGACTTTTGGTTTTAGATTCTGGTCAGAAACAGTCTTTTGTCAGATCATAGACTTTTGGTTTTAGATTCTGGTCAGAAACAGTCTTTTGTCAGATCATAGACTTTTCGTTTTAGATCCTGGTCAGAAACAGTCTTTTGTCAGATCATAGACTTTTGGTTTTAGATTCTGGTCAGAAACAGTCTTTTGTCAGATCATAGACTTTTGGTTTTAGATTCTGGTCAGAAACAGTCTTTTGTCAGATCATAGACTTTTCGTTTTAGATCCTGGTCAGAAACAGTCTTTTGTCAGATCATAGACTTTTGGTTTTAGATTCTGGTCAGAAACAGTCTTTTGTCAGATCATAGACTTTTGGTTTTAGATTCTGGTCAGAAACAGTCTTTTGTCAGATCATAGACTTTTCGTTTTAGATCCTGGTCAGAAACAGTCTTTTGTCAGATCATAGACTTTTGGTTTTAGATTCTGGTCAGAAACAGTCTTTTGTCAGATCATAGACTTTTGGTTTTAGATTCTGGTCAGAAACAGTCTTTTGTCAGATCATAGACTTTTCATTTTAGATCCTGGTCAGAAATAGTCTTTTGTCAGATCATAGACTTTTCGTTTTAGATCCTGGTCAGAAAAGTCTTTTGTCAGATCATAGAATTTTCGTTTTAGATCCTGGTCTGAAACAGTCTTTTGTCAGATCATAGACTTTTGGTTTTAGATCCTGGTCAGAAACAGTCTTTTGTCAGATCATAGACTTTTGGTTTTAGATTCTGGTCAGAAACAGTCTTTTGTCAGATCATAGACTTTTCGTTTTAGATCCTGGTCAGAAACAGTCTTTTGTCAGATCATAGACTTTTGGTTTTAGATTCTGGTCAGAAACAGTCTTTTGTCAGATCATAGACTTTTGGTTTTAGATTCTGGTCAGAAACAGTCTTTTGTCAGATCATAGACTTTTCGTTTTAGATCCTGGTCAGAAACAGTCTTTTGTCAGATCATAGACTTTTGGTTTTAGATTCTGGTCAGAAACAGTCTTTTGTCAGATCATAGACTTTTGGTTTTAGATTCTGGTCAGAAACAGTCTTTTGTCAGATCATAGACTTTTCGTTTTAGATCCTGGTCAGAAACAGTCTTTTGTCAGATCATAGACTTTTCGTTTTAGATTCTGGTCAGAAACAGTCTTTTGTCATTTGTCAGATCATAGACTTTTCATTTTAGATCCTGGTCAGAAACAGTCTTTTGTCAGATCATAGACTTTTGGTTTTAGATTCTGGTCAGAAACAGTCTTTTGTCAGATCATAGACTTTTGGTTTTAGATTCTGGTCAGAAACAGTCTTTTGTAAGATCATAGACTTTTCGTTTTAGATCCTGGTCTGAAACAGTCTTTTGTCAGATCATAGACTTTTCTTTTTAGATCCTCGTCAGAAACAGTCTTTTGTCAGATCATAGACTTTTCGTTTTAGATCCTGGTCAGAAATAGTCTTTTGTCAGATCATAGACTTTTCGTTTTAGATCCTGGTCAGAAAAGTCTTTTGTCAGATCATAGACTTTTCGTTTTAGATCCTGGTCTGAAACAGTCTTTTGTCAGATCATAGACTTTTGGTTTTAGATCCTGGTCAGAAACAGTCTTTTGTCAGATCATAGACTTTTGGTTTTAGATTCTGGTCAGAAACAGTCTTTTGTCAGATCATAGACTTTTGGTTTTAGATTCTGGTCAGAAACAGTCTTTTGTCAGATCATAGACTTTTCGTTTTAGATCCTGGTCAGAAACAGTCTTTTGTCAGATCATAGACTTTTGGTTTTAGATTCTGGTCAGAAACAGTCTTTTGTCAGATCATAGACTTTTCGTTTTAGATCCTCGTCAGAAACAGTCTTTTGTCACATCATAGACTTTTCGTTTTAGATCCTGGTCAGAAATAGTCTTTTGTCAGATCATAGACTTTTCGTTTTAGATCCTGGTCAGAAAAGTCTTTTGTCAGATCATAGAATTTTCGTTTTAGATCCTGGTCTGAAACAGTCTTTTGTCAGATCATAGACTTTTGGTTTTAGATCCTGGTCAGAAACAGTCTTTTGTCAGATCATAGACTTTTGGTTTTAGATTCTGGTCAGAAACAGTCTTTTGTCAGATCATAGACTTTTCGTTTTAGATCCTGGTCAGAAACAGTCTTTTGTCAGATCATAGACTTTTGGTTTTAGATTCTGGTCAGAAACAGTCTTTTGTCAGATCATAGACTTTTGGTTTTAGATTCTGGTCAGAGACAGTCTTTTGTCAGATCATAGACTTTTCGTTTTAGATCCTGGTCAGAAACAGTCTTTTGTCAGATCATAGACTTTTGGTTTTAGATTCTGGTCAGAAACAGTCTTTTGTAAGATCATAGACTTTTCGTTTTAGATCCTGGTCAGAAACAGTCTTTTGTCAGATCATAGACTTTTCGTTTTAGATCCTCGTCAGAAATAGTCTTTTGTCAGATCATAGACTTTTCGTTTTAGATCCTGGTCAGAAAAGTCTTTTGTCAGATCATAGACTTTTCGTTTTAGATCCTGGTCTGAAACAGTCTTTTGTCAGATCATAGACTTTTGGTTTTAGATCCTGGTCAGAAACAGTCTTTTGTCAGATCATAGACTTTTGGTTTTAGATTCTGGTCAGAAACAGTCTTTTGTCAGATCATAGACTTTTCGTTTTAGATCCTGGTCAGAAACAGTCTTTTGTCAGATCATAGACTTTTCGTTTTAGATCCTGGTCAGAAACAGTCTTTTGACAGATCATAGACTTTTGGTTTTAGATCCTTGTCAGAAACAGTCTTTTGTCAGATCATAGACTTTTCGTTTTAGATCCTGATCAGAAACATTCTTTTGTCAGATCATAGACTTTTCGTTTTAGATCCTGGTCAGAAACAGTCTTTTGTCAGATCATAGACTTTTGGTTTTAGATCCTGGTCAGAAACAGTCTTTTGTCAGATCATAGACTTTTGGTTTGAGATCCTGGTCTGAAACAGTCTTGTGTCAGATCATAGACTTTTGGTTTTAGATCCTGGTCTGAAACAGTCTTGTGTCAGATCATAGACTTTTCGTTTTAGATCCTGGTCTGAAACAGTCTTGTGTCAGATCATAGACTTTTGGTTTTAGATCCAGGGCTGTCATTTAGTCATTATTATCTGTCACTTGATGTCCTTCACATGGAGTTGGTAGACACATCAGTGTATAAGACAAGAACTCACCACTAACACTGACAGTTTCACCACTAACATTGACAGTTTCACCACTAACATTGACAGTCTCACCACTAACATTGACAGTCTCACCACTAACATTGACAGTCTCACCACTAACATTGACAGTCTCACCACTAACATTGACAGTCTCACCTCTAACATTGACAGTCTCACCTCTAACATTGACAGTCTCACATCTAACATTGACAGTCTCACCACTAACATTGACAGTCTCACCTCTAACATTGACAGTCTCACATCTAACACTGACAGTCTCACATCTAACACTGACAGTCTCACATCTAACACTGACAGTCTCACCACTAACATTGACAGTTTCACCACTAACATTGACAATATGGCCACTAACATTGACAGTCTCACCTCTAACATTGACAGTTTCACCTCTAACATTGACAGTTTCACCACTAACATTGACAGTTTCACCACTAACATTGACAGTCTCACCTCTAACATTGACAGTCTCACCACTAACATTGACAATATGGCCACTAACATTGACAGTCTCACCTCTAACATTGACAGTTTCACCACTAACATTGACAATATGGCCACTAACATTGACAGTCTCACCTCTAACATTGACAGTTTCACCACTAACATTGACAATATGGCCACTAACATTGACAGTCTCACCTCTAACATTGACAGTTTCACCACTAACATTGACAATATGGCCACTAACATTGACAGTCTCACCTCTAACATTGACATCTAACATTGACAGTCTCACCTCTAACATTGACAATATGGCCACTAACATTGACAGTCTCACCTCTAACATTGACAATATGGCCACTAACATTGACAGTCTCACCTCTAACATTGACATTATGGCCACTAACATTGACATAGTCTCTAATATATGTGCGTATTGAATATGTATATAGTAGAGCCTCGCTCATATGTCACGTAAGGTTCTAGACCCCCCACCCCATCCCTCTATCATAAAGTATAAATATCTTATAGTGGAACATAAGCTTTTTAAATCTTACAAATACAGATCAAATTGTAACTACATGTTGTCACTATCATGTCATTAATAAGTTCACATTAGGGCTATGCTCAGAAAACCTGGTCAGCCATGTCGTACATCATTACCTCTCCGTGTTGTCATTAACTATTCCTAACTTAACATTAAAGTCACAGACGTACAATTCCTATTTGGAATGGTAACTCTACAGGTAGATCCTATGGTCATTCATGTACACAACAATTGTTTGAATAAAATTGTTTATTTTGTACACGTTTGAACAATTGCCATAATAGAAAGTCAGTGAGTACATACTAAATAGACTACTCGGTTAAAGGCAATAATCCTCCTAAACTATTCTATAGTTGAAAACTCTGATTTTAATGGACCGCCCAGCTGTGGGGCCCTAATGTATTTAGTTGAAAACTGCCATATTAGTGGACCACCCAACTGTTGGGCCCTAATATATATAGCTGAAAACTGCCATATTAGTGGACCACCTAACTGTTGGGCCCTAATGTATTTAGCTGAAAACTGCCATATTAGTGGACCACCTAACTGTTGGGCCCTAATGTATTTAGCTG
Organism: Ariolimax columbianus; assembly: GCA_036924085.1. NCBI lineage: Eukaryota > Metazoa > Mollusca > Gastropoda > Stylommatophora > Arionidae > Ariolimax > Ariolimax columbianus. The sequence continues at coordinate 1,459,981 of JAVGWX010000009.1, forward strand.
AAAACTGCCATATTAGTGGACCACCCAACTGTGGGGCCCTAATGTATATAGCTGAAAACTGCCATATTAGTGGACCACCCAACTGTGGGGCCCTAATGTATATAGCTGAAAACTGCCATATTAGTGGACCACCCAACTGTGGGGCCCTAATGTATACAATGAATACTCATGTTGATGATGTTGTGATCTACAGTTTGAATGTATGCTAATGTCAGCCAAAGTCTGTATGGATTTTCTTGTTAATGTCAGCCAAAGTCTGTATGGATTTTCTTGTTAATGTCAGCCAAAGTCTGTATGGATTCTCTTGTTAATGTCAGCCAAAGTCTGTATGGATTCTCTTGTTAATGTCAGCCAAAGTCTGTATGGATTTTCTTGTTAATGTCAGCCAAAGTCTGTATGGATTCTCTTGTTAATGTCAGCCAAAGTCTGTATGGATTTTCTTGTTAATGTCAGCCAAAGTCTGTATGGATTCTCTTGTTAATGTCAGCCAAAGTCTGTATGGATTTTCTTGTTAATGTCAGCCAAAGTCTGTACAGGTTCTCTTGTTAATGTCAGCCAAAGTCTGTACAGGTTCTCTTGTTAATGTCAGCCAAAGTCTGTATGGATTCTCTTGTTAATGTCAGCCAAAGTCTGTATGGATTCTCTTGTTAATGTCAGCCAAAGTCTGTATGGATTTTCTTGTTAATGTCAGCCAAAGTCTGTACAGGTTCTCTTGTTAATGTCAGCCAAAGTCTGTACAGGTTCTCTTGTTAATGTCAGCCAAAGTCTGTATGGATTCTCTTGTTAATGTCAGCCAAAGTCTGTATGGATTCTCTTGTTAATGTCAGCCAAAGTCTGTACAGGTTCTCTTGTTAATGTCAGCCAAAGTCTGTACAGGTTCTCTTGTTAATGTCAGCCAAAGTCTGTATGGATTCTCTTGTTAATGTCAGCCAAAGTCTGTACGGGTTCTCTTGTTAATGTCAGCCAAAGTCTGTACGGGTTCTCTTGTTAATGTCAGCCAAAGTTTGTACAGGTTCTCTTGTTAATGTCAGCCAAAGTCTGTACGGGTTCTCTTGTTAATGTCAGCCAAAGTCTGTATGGATTTTCTTGTTAATGTCAGCCAAAGTCTGTATGGATTCTCTTGTTAATGTCAGCCAAAGTCTGTATGGATTTTCTTGTTAATGTCAGCCAAAGTCTGTACAGGTTCTCTTGTTAATGTCAGCCAAAGTCTGTACAGGTTCTCTTGTTAATGTCAGCCAAAGTCTGTATGGATTCTCTTGTTAATGTCAGCCAAAGTCTGTATGGATTCTCTTGTTAATGTCAGCCAAAGTCTGTATGGAATTTCTTGTTAATGTCAGCCAAAGTCTGTACAGGTTCTCTTGTTAATGTCAGCCAAAGTCTGTACAGGTTCTCTTGTTAATGTCAGCCAAAGTCTGTATGGATTCTCTTGTTAATGTCAGCCAAAGTCTGTATGGATTCTCTTGTTAATGTCAGCCAAAGTCTGTACAGGTTCTCTTGTTAATGTCAGCCAAAGTCTGTACAGGTTCTCTTGTTAATGTCAGCCAAAGTCTGTATGGATTCTCTTGTTAATGTCAGCCAAAGTCTGTACGGGTTCTCTTGTTAATGTCAGCCAAAGTCTGTACGGGTTCTCTTGTTAATGTCAGCCAAAGTTTGTACAGGTTCTCTTGTTAATGTCAGCCAAAGTCTGTACGGGTTCTCTTGTTAATGTCAGCCAAAGTCTGTACGGTTTCTCTTGTTAATGTCAGCCAAAGTCTGTATGGATTCTCTTGTTAATGTCAGCCAAAGTCTGTATGGATTCTCTTGTTAATGAATCCAACTAGGATCCATCATTTGGATCTGACAGAAATTCAGTAGGTGTAGATTTGGTGAGTAAAGCAGTGCCTGGATTATACCACTAACATTGAACATATAATCATTTCTAGTCATTAGGAACATATATAACCAGTATAATACAGAATTGTGTAGTGTAGCAGGTTCCTCTCTTATCTAGGGGATGGCATGGGTAAGTGGTTAAGACACGGCTCTCAACCCGAAGGTGCTGGGTTCGCTCCCACATCACATCCTTTACCCCAGGGAAGCAAACCCTTAGAAAAGCCGTCAAGTCAGAAACTCAGGAATACAGTGATTTGGTCTGCTGATTCTCTTGCCTTGTCTTCAAGTCAGAAACTCAGGAATACAGTGATTTGGTCTGCTGATTCTCTTGCCTTGTCTTCAAGTCAGAAACTCAGGAATACAGTGATTTGGTCTGCTGATTCTCTTGCCTTTTCTTCAAGTCAGAAACTCAGGAATACAGTGATTTGGTCTGCTGATTCTCTTGCCTTATCTTCAAGTCAGAAACTCAGGAATACAGTGATTTGGTCTGCTGATTCTCTTGCCTTGTCTTCAAGTCAGAAACTCAGGAATACAGTTATTTGGTCTGCTGATTCTCTTGCCTTGTCTTCAAGTCAGAAACTAAGAAGTACAGTGATTTGGTCTGCTGATTCTCTTGCCTTGTCTTCAAGTCAGAAACTCAGGAATACAGTGATTTGGTCTGCTGATTCTCTTGCCTTATCTTCAAGTCAGAAACTCAGGAATACAGTGATTTGGTCTGCTTATTCTCTTGCCTTATCTTCAAGTCAGAAACTCAGGAATACAGTGATTTGGTCTGCTGATTCTCTTGCCTTGTCTTCAAGTCAGAAACTCAGGAATACAGTTATTTGGTCTGCTGATTCTCTTGCCTTGTCTTCAAGTCAGAAACTCAGGAATACAGTGATTTGGTCTGCTGATTCTCTTGCCTTGTCTTCAAGTCAGAAACTAAGAAGTACAGTGATTTGGTCTGCTGATTCTCTTGCCTTGTCTTCAAGTCAGAAACTCAGGAATACAGTGATTTGGTCTGCTGATTCTCTTGCCTTGTCTTCAAGTCAGAAACTCAGGAATACAGTGATTTGGTCTGCTGATTCTCTTGCCTTGTCTTCAAGTCAGAAACTCAGGAATACAGCGATTTGGTCTGCTGATTCTCTTGCCTTGTCTTCAAGTCAGAAACTCAGGAATACAGTGATTTGGTCTGCTGATTCTCTTGCCTTGTCTTCAAGTCAGAAACTCAGGAATACAGTGATTTGGTCTGCTGATTCTCTTGCCTTGTCTTCAAGTCAGAAACTCAGGAATACAGTGATTTGGTCTGCTGATTCTCTTGCCTTGTCTTCAAGTCAGAAACTCAGGAATACAGCGATTTGGTCTGCTGATTCTCTTGCCTTGTCTTCAAGTCAGAAACTCAGGAATACAGTGATTTGGTCTGCTGATTCTCTTGCCTTGTCTTCAAGTCAGAAACTCAGGAATACAGTTATTTGGTCTGCTGATTCTCTTGCCTTGTCTTCAAGTCAGAAACTAAGAAGTACAGTGATTTGGTCTGCTGATTCTCTTGCCTTGTCTTCAAGTCAGAAACTCAGGAATACAGTGATTTGGTCTGCTGATTCTCTTGCCTTGTCTTCAAGTCAGAAACTCAGGAATACAGTGATTTGGTCTGCTGATTCTCTTGCCTTGTCTTCAAGTCAGAAACTCAGGAATACAGCGATTTGGTCTGCTGATTCTCTTGCCTTGTCTTCAAGTCAGAAACTCAGGAATACAGTGATTTGGTCTGCTGATTCTCTTGCCTTGTCTTCAAGTCAGAAACTCAGGAATACAGTGATTTGGTCTGCTGATTCTCTTGCATTGTCTTCAAGTCAGAAACTCGGCAAGGAATACAGTGGTTCTTGCACCGTGGGGGTTCTCCAGTCAGGAATAACACCTTTGATATCACAGGTTCTCGTGTCAACGGCAGTGGTTCTTATATTGTAGGTGTCAGAACAAGAACACCTTTGTTATGAGGGGTTGTCGGATTACAGATTCGTGTTTAAAGAAAACATATCTCTTTCTGATTTATACACAGTTGTTAGCCACTCCAGTAACTTAGGAGTCAAAGTCACTTGTGACAAGGTTGTCAGTGACAATTCACCAGGACAAGACACACAGTCATATGCTTACAAGTGCAGGCTGGCAGTCTATACCACTCAACCAAGTGCTTCATCAAGATCTTCCATCTCAGAGTGCTTCTATGCTGTTTTATCTATCTGTTCTAACTACTTACTTTAGCTGTTCTAGCTCTGTTCTAGCTTCTCTACTATCTGCACAATGGTCCTCTGTTCTGTGGTCCATCTCAAAAACCGTGATTCCCCCAGCTTATATACATTATTCTCTTCGTTTGACCACATATTCTGTCTTGATCTAGTTCTGGCACCTCAACTTTCCCTGAACTATCGTTCCGCTAAAGAAAGGGTACCGTGTCTTGAACTTTCTATTTGATCTAAAAGGTCGTGGCATTTCTCAGTATGACAGTCAGAAATCCAATTTGGCTGGACACTTTTAAAACGATCATTGCCGAAGAATTTTTATTTAATTTTTTGTTGGTGGCCTTATTTCTCTAATCCCCAAGGCGTAGTGCGCTGCACTATGGTTTTTATTTTGCGCCTGTCGGCCCAGTGCATCCGACTTCAGCATGCATTTTATGTAAAGGTCTGCTTCCTCCTGCATTTTCTAAGGGTTTGCTTCCCCGGGGTAATGGCCGGTGCTGTGATGGGGATTGAACCCAGCACCCTCAGATTGTGAGCCGTGTCACTTAACTACTAGCTCATGCTGTCGCCCAGAAGGATTTTGAACAATAACCATTAATTAACTACATCTCTGGGACAGGGTTCTAAAGTTATGTGTGGGTACCTCGAATGGTGTTTTCAGGGCTTCCCTGACAATGGCAATTCTGTTACATGTTTCAAATGTTCACTCACAACCAATCATTTCTCTCATTAAAAGTAAACAATTCATGTATGACTTCTTTATACAATTGTTTATTTATTGCATTTGCCCTGCACACACTCAAGTCGACTGGATGATCCGTTAGTCCTGGCTGGTTTAGCCAATGGAAAGATAGCCTTGTACCCCATGTCGGAGATTCTACAGGTTGGATATTTGTGTTTCTCTGTGTCTGTCTGTCTGTAATATAGGTCTGGTTGGATGATTGTGTCTGTCTGTAATATAGATCTGGTTTGATGTCTGTCTTTAATGTAGGTCTGGTTTGGTGTCTGTGTCTGTCTGTAATGTAGGTCTGGTTTGGTGTCTGTGTGTAATGTAGGTCTAGTTTGGTGTCTGTCTGTAATATAGATCTGGTTTGGTGTCTGTCTGTAATATAGATCTGGTTTGGTGTCTGTCTGTAATATAGTTCTGGTTTGGTGTCTGTCTGTAATATAGTTCTGGTTTGGTGTCTGTCTGTAATATAGGTCTGGTTTGATGATTGTGTCTGTCTGTAATATAGGTCTGGTTTGGTGTATGTCTGTAATATAGATCTGGTTTGGTGTCTGTCTGTAATATAGATCTGGTTTGGTGTCTGTCTGTAATATAGTTCTGGTTTGGTGTCTGTCTGTAATATAGGTCTGGTTTGGTGTCTGTCTGTAATATAGATCTGGTTTGGTGTCTGTCTGTAATATAGTTCTGGTTTGGTGTCTGTCTGTAATATAGTTCTGGTTTGGTGTCTGTGTCTGTAATATAGGTCTGGTTTGGTGTCTGTAATATAGGTCTGGCTCTATGATTGTGTCTATCTGTAATAAAGATCTAGTTTGGTGTCTGTCTGTAATATAGATCTGGTTTGGTGTCTGTCTGTAATATAGTTCTGGTTTGGTGTCTGTCTGTAATATAGTTCTGGTTTGGTGTCTGTCTGTAATATAGATCTGGTTTGATGATTGTGTATGTCTGTAATATAGGTCTGGTTTGGTGTCTGTCTGTAATATAGATCTGGTTTGGTGTATGTCTGTAATATAGATCTGGTTTGGTGTCTGTCTGTAATATAGATCTGGTTTGGTGTCTGTCTGTAATATAGTTCTGGTTTGGTGTCTGTCTGTAATATAGGTCTGGTTTGGTGTCTCTCTGTAATATAGATTTGGTTTTGTGTCTGTCTGTAAAATAGGTCTGGTTTGGTGTCTGTAATATAGGTCTGGTTTGGTGTCTGTGTCTGTAATATAGGTCTGGCTCTATGATTGTGTCTATCTGTAATATAGATCTAGTTTGATGATTGTGTCTGTTTGTAATGTAGACCTGACTTGATGTCTGTCTGTAATGTATACCTGGCTTGATGTTTGTCTGTCTGTAATGTAGACCTGGCTTGATGTCTGTGTCATTCTGTAATATAGATCTGCTTAATGCCTGACTGTTGCCAAAGTTTGGTCTACCTATAGGTCGGTAATAAACTTGCTTTAGCACAGAGCAGCCATGTACAATGTCAGCACTAATCTGCAGGTTGTTGTCTTTATGGTGAGTCCTCAAGCAGCCAGTTCTTCTATATTTTGTATGAGTAATTTTAGTCAAAATGCTGTCTTAGCTGGGAGTGGAATTGAGAATGAGCTTTAAGTTCTATTTGAATACACTTGAGGCTTGCTAGACACAAAGACAGTTTCTGATAGTGAAGGTCTAGCTTCTTGTCTTTTCACTTAAACTTGAGGCTTGCTAGACACAAAGACAGTTTCTGATAGTGAAGGTCTAGCTTCTTGTCTTTTCACTTAAACTTGAGACATGCTAGACACAAAGACAGTTTCTGATAGTGAATGTCTAGCTTCTTGTCTTTTCACTTAAATTCACTTAACATCTTTATACTGGTTTAGAAGACTCTACAGAGTCTGTATACAACCAGTTTCTTGGAGGGTGGTTTAACCAATGTGCGAGTCCATCTTAATAGACTCGAAACAGTAGAGCTAAGTAGGACTGCAGTCAGTTAGGCACCATCTATAGCTACTCTAAACAAACCAACTGGGAAAAGGCACCAATAACTTGGATAGATTTTTAACTTGAATTTTGCCCGGGCAGCGGCCATAAAGTCTACTCCTTTCAATTTCCAACTGCCAAAGAATTTTAACGTGCTCGACACTGAACACGGGAGTCCGATCTCACTACTCAGAGATCAGGGGAATTTTTACCAGAAGATTCACGTTAAAAAAATCCCGGTCTCCACCGTGATTCAAATCCGCGATCTCCTGCATCCGAGGTGGACACCTTTTACATTGAGACCACCGAGTCCAGCAGGAGTGTCCTTACTCACAGGAGAAGATGTGACGAGGCAGCCTCCTCATCTGTGTAGATGAAGCCATACATAGTCATTGAAGTGTTGACACGAGAACAAAGATCTGTTCATGTTTCGTTTGTGTTCATGTTTCAGGAGCCTACCATGGATCCAATAGAGATGAAACTAGGGGAATCATATGAGCCTGTCAGATGTATCATACGCAGCGGGCCAGAGCGCATGATCATTGCTTCTTGTGGGACTAAAGTTGTTGTCATGGACACCAAGAAGGGTGTGGCTGTTGAGAACATCTTTGATACAGTCGAAGGGAGGTACAACATTTTATATTTCAATCATAGTCCTTACAATGTTTTCTATTTTAATCATAGTCCTTACAATATTTTCTATTTTAATCATAGTCCTTACAATGTTTTCTATTTTAATCATAGTCCTTACAATGTTTTCTATTTTAATCATAGTCCTTACAATGTTTTCTATTTTAATCATAGTCCTTACAATGTTTTCTATTTTAATCATAGTCCTTACAATATTTTCTATTTTAATCATAGTCCTTACAATGTTTTCTATTTTAATCATAGTCCTTACAATGTTTTCTATTTTCTTCTTCTTCATCGTACGCTGTTTACAGCGATTTTTACGCTGCACTGTTTTATTTTGTTAAGCCTGTGGCTCAGTGCATCCGATTTCAACAGGCATTTCTGTAGGGATGCCCTCCTTAGCCTTTGGCTGTCCCCAGCCTATCTGCAAGGCAACAGTTATTTTTGGTCAGAGTTGTCTCTCTTAGGGAAGTTGTCTTGCAGGACTATCGAGTCTTTCCCACTCGTGTCTATAGGGTTTGGCAATGATATGATATAATGGACTATGTACTAGTTTGTACTATCCCGAAAGAGAGGCAGTCCAGTGTGACTGTGTCTCAGGATCGTCACGTCCTGCCAGGAACGTAGCATGTGCACGTGAGTGAGGTATCTCTTTGCTTCCTTTATTTTCTCGGCTCATCTGCAGTGATGGTACGCCTAGCATTCCTCGCCACCTGGGAGGTTGTCACAATTGGGCAGGGGTGCAATGTCCGCTGGACTGCATCTCTTCTGCGTCCATTGGGATGACTGATAGCAGACAGAGGTAAAGAGCAAGGCAGGAGTGCATTTAACCAGGTGCATTTCTGCGGCTTGACCAGGCCGGGCTCAGACGCGAACCCCAGGTCCCAGCCATGTCGTAGCCTCCCATCACAGCGGTGCTGAGATTAAGGCGAGATTCTGGCTTAGAGGCGTTCGGCCGTAGTCCCTCAGATGGTAGCTTCGCACCATTGGCTTATCAGCCAAGCACGTGGACCAAATGTCAGCGACCTGCGATTTCTCTCGAAGGAGTGCATTTGACCAGGGGACAATCCTGGTCACGGCACGGAGATGTTGTTGGCTTATGAGCCTAGTACGTGGACAAATGTCTGCGACTCCTCTCGAATTGAGCAGGATTACCGTAGCAACATCCTGTCATTAGTGTTTTCTATTTTAATCATAGTCCTTACAGTATTTTCTATTTTAATCATAGTCCTTACAATATTTTCTTTTTCAATCATAGTCCTTACAGTATTTTCTATTTTAATCATAGTCCTCACAATATTTTCTATTTCAATCATAGTCCTTACAGTATTTTCTATTTTAATCATAGTCCTTACAGTATTTTCTATTTTAATCATAGTCATACAATGTTTTCTATTATTTAAATAATCCTAGCAGTTCAATCCATTGTTATAGTCCTTTTATGAATTGTAATCATTGTCATACAGTATTATCAAAATCCTACAGCCGTATCCATAATAATCATAACCCTTTAGCCTTATCCATTAAATTCATAATCCTTGAGCATAATTCATTTGAGATAGACAATCATCTACTCCCTCTCTCACACACCTGTAGACAATCATCTACTCCCTCTCTCACACACCTGTAGACAATCATCTACTCCCTCTCTCACACACCTGTAGACAATCATCTACTCCCTCTCTCACACACCTGTAGACAATCATCTACTCCCTCTCTCACACACCTGTAGACAATCATCTACTCCCTCTCTCACACACCTGTAGACAATCATCTACTCCCTCTCTCACACACCTGTAGACAATCATCTACTCCCTCTCTCACACACCTGTAGACAATCATCTACTCCCTCTCTCACACACCTGTAGACAATCATCTACTCCCTCTCTCACACACCTGTAGACAATTATCTACTCCCTCTCTCACACACCTGCTCTAAGAGAAGTCATAGCATTTCAGCAATAGCATTCCTTATAACAGCACATTCTGACAAATCCTGCCTCCTCCCAGCAATTCAGCCTCAGCTCCAATCACCTCCATGGCCTGTGGACGTCATCTGTTCATAGCTCATCGCAACAGCAACGTGCTGGAAGCTTGGGATGTTACACGAAACAGAAAGAAAATCTCCCTCAACATCAGCGACACCTTCAAGTAAGTCAATCAACTGGTTTTACCTGTACTCAACTGAACAGATTTCCTTTTGGTTCTCTAGAACACTAGACAAATAAGGTTAAGGTAGGCCTGACACAGCCATCAGAGATGAAGTGTTAGAGACCTCATCAGGTCTCAGCTCTATACGAGGTGAGGTGATCAGTTTCCTTTCTCACTGCTTACCTCCCTAAACATTTCAAAGTCCGGCCTTATTTTTTTAATGAATGTCACCCATCCAAGGCAACATCCACAACTGCGTATGTCAAATAGTTTGTTTCTTTCAAAATAAAATCAATTAATATTAGATAAACTGAGGTAAAATTATTATTATTATTAAATTATTATATCCTACGGAAGATTCAGTTTTTCTACCATGCAACCCAGATCATACTGAACCCGACATAATGATTCAAGAAACGGAGATAGCTATAAAGAATAGTCCCAAAAATAGGTCACCAGGCAACGATGGCATAACAGCGGAGGTGATTTATGTGTGTGGGATAACAGGGTTACTCTGGCTACATAGACTCTTCACAGAGGCATGGAAAGACAGACGCGTACCAGACGACTGGCAGCAAGCTATAATCATTCCAATTTGGAAGAAAAAGGGCGGCAAAAGAAACTGTGACACGTACAGAGGCATATCGCTACTTAGCCACACTGGTTAAATGTATGCGAAGATCATAGAATATAGAATATGACCTATTGTTGAACCTCAACTATCCAGAGCTCAATTTGGATTCCGCCGAGGTATGAGCTTAAGGCAAATAAGCGAAAGATCAATAGAATACAACAAAAATCTATGTGTTGCTTTCATTGATCAGGAAAAATCGTTTGATAAGGTAGACAGGATTCAACTTTGGAAGATTATGGTGTACAAGGCCAGCTTCTTGATAATGTCAGAGCACTGTGTCGTTCGAGTTCAAACATCGTCAGAACGACTGATGGTGTCACAGATGCTTTTGAAATCACTACTGGCGTGAGACAAGGGTGTGTGCTTTCTCTTCTGTTGTTTAACATCTACATGGACAAAATCACAACAGAGACTGGTCAAATTGAGACATCTGAAGCAGAATATAACTCAATACATGAATTACTCTTTGCAGATGAGCAGTGCTTGCAGTACAACAATGAAAGCAAACTGCAAAACCACATGAAGCCGCTTGCAACTACCTGTGCTAAATACAATATGCGAATTAGCGAGAACAAAACATAAACTATGATGATCAGTAGAACTTCTGGGTCACTCAAGATAAGTGTAAATGATATTGCTCTTCAACAGGTCCATGAGTTCAAGTATTTGGGCAGTATTTTTTCGGCAGACTGTAGGATCGACAGGGAAATTGAGACTAGGTGTCAGAAAGCATCTGTGGTGACTTATCAGCTGTTCCCACAGCTTAGACACCCAAGCATTAGTTTTGCAACAAAGCAACAGCTGATAAACAGTATATTTATGCCGATTCGGTGCTACCAGTGCCAAACATGGCCTCTGTCAAGGGCGCGCAAGAGCAGAATTTTGTCTTGTGAAATGAAGTGTTTGAGAAAAGTCATCGGTGTTACCAGAAGAGACAGAATGCGGAACGACGACGTTCGAAGTATGGTCGGCACTACGTCTTGTGTCAAATACATTTCTAGGCAGAAAATAAGTTGGTTTGGTCATCGCATGAGAATGCACCTTAATCATCTTCCACTGATGGCTTACAATGCTGGTAGATCTGGCTACAGGGCAAGGGGGTTGCCGCGAGGCAGGTGGATAGATGACATTAGAGTGACTGTGCAGCGACAAGGGCTCACATTGACCGACGCAACGCACTTGGCGCAGGATAGACAACTCAAGCTCCCCACAACGCTAAACGGCACAAGTGGAAAGAAAACTAACTAGCTCCCCACAATGCTAAACGGCACAAGTGGAAAGAAAACTAACTAGCTCCCCACAATGCTAAATGGCACAAGTGGAAAGAAAACTAACTAGCTCCTCACAATGCTAAACGGCACAAGTGGAAAGAAAACTAACTAGCTCCCCACAATGCTAAATGGCACAAGTGGAAAGAAAACTAACTAGCTCCCCACAATGCTAAATTGCACAAGTGGAAAGAAAACTAACTAAACTAACATGTTCTAAATGTCATTATGTGGGGATGGAAATAGCACTTGGTTGATCCTCTATGTCACCCCACTGAGAATCTCTGTAACAGCAAGATACAAGCACTACAGTCACTGTGTTACACTCAATCAAATATCATTTTATTGTGAAGACCCCATGCCACCCTGTCGATAATTAAAGGCTATAAAATTATATTTCATTATACATTCTTTTAAATGTTGATATACTTATATAAATATTGATTGATCCGGTTATGGGGATCTGAACGCCTAATCCCCCAGGTTAGAAGATGAGCTAGAAGGAATAAGGCATTACCCAAGTTTCTTATTGTTGGTCTGGTTTTGTTTTTTCAGGCTGTCAGTCAAAGATGGTCGTATCACATCCCTGGTACTCTATGAGTTGAAGAGTTTGTGGGTTGGCACAGGCGGAGGTCACATCGCAGTGATTGACATCAACAACTTGACACCTGTCATCTGTACTCACAGACACACTGGCTCTGTCAGATCTCTCCTGACTGTTAAATTGAAGAGTGGGTCAAATCTGCAACATTATTTGACTAATACAGATCTTTTTTAACTTCATTATTTCCCCTCCATCATCTCTCTCTCTCTCTTACACAAGAATCTTTCATCATCAGTACTTCTTTTCTAGCATATTGTTTCTCATCTCTTTTAACATATATTTAAACTGTATCATCTTATTATCTGTCAAATACTGCTCTATCTTACCTAATCTATTTTTATGTTATAATCTTTTTATCTGACCTATTTTTATGTCATAGGCTATTTTATGTAACCTCTTTCTATCAATTGCTTTCCTATCTGACCTAGTTTTCTGTTGTATCTTCTTCTTCTTCTTTGTTCATCCTCAGATCAAGGTCCTGGTATCTCTTACAAAGGACGCCATTGTTTGTAAGGCTGTTTCATCTCCATACAGCTTTTGTCTCATATCTGTCTCACGAGGCCAGTATTGTTCTCTCTTTTCCTGCCTAAGCGTGCAGCTTTGTAGGATGTGTTCCACGGTCACGGTAGGCTCCCCACATGGACACCTGTCATCTGTCCCAATCCTCATTTTGTTGTAAAGATGACCCTTGAGTCTGTTATGCCCAGTTCTCAGTCTGAAGATGATGACTTGCTCTTCTCTAGTTAAGTTAAAGTAGCTGTCTTCTTTTCGGATGTCGGGGTGTTGATCAGCCCATTTTACCCTGAAGTTGGCTTTAATTATGGTCTTGGCCTCATATGTGATACTCAGGTCTGTTTGTGGGGATGCTCCTCCACACTTTGCTAGTTTGTCTGCAGCTTCATTGCCTTCAATGTTGCAGTGGGATAGGATCCACTGTATGACCGACCTTGGGTGTTCTGCTGTCATATGCTTTCCTATCGGACCTATTTTTATGTCATATGATTTCTTGTCTGAACAAATTTTATGTTCAATGATATCCTATCTGACCTAGTTTTCTGTCATGATTTCATACCTGACCTAGTTTTCTGTCATGATTTCATATCTGACCTACGTTTCTGTCATGGTTTCCTGCCCGACCTAGTTTTATGTCATGATTTCTTATCTGACCTAGTTTTATGTCATGATTTCTAATCTGGCCTAGTTTTTGGTCAAGGTTTTCTATTTGACCTAGTTTCCTTCATATGATTTCTTATCTGACCTAGTTTTCTGTTATATCATTTCTTATCTGACCTAGTTTTATGTCATGGTTTCCTATCTGCCCTAGTTTTCTTAAATATGATTTCCTATCTGACCTAGTTTCTAGCATGTACTTGTTTTATTTATTTATCAAAGAATACATGTCTATATTTGGCTCTTCAAGAACAAATTTGCCATGAAACACAACGATGTCACTGCTGGTCAGTACAGCACAGCTGAAACCTGAACTTAACCCTTACGTCTGTAGAGCAGCACCTGATCTTTGCATGGTCTTCCTTCTCTGTTTCTCTATCCCTGGTGATCCTGTGGACCATCAAGTGGGACTTTATGTTTGACTGACAGCCCAAATTTAAACATATCACATTTTGTGGTTTCTTCACCACCACAGCTACTCTTAGTATGTGTGTTTGTTTGTGAATGTTGGACTGACAGCCCAAATTTAAACATATCACATTTTGTGGTTTCTTCACCACCACAGCTACTCTTAGTATGTGTGTTTGTTTGTGAATGTTGGACTGACAGCCCAAATTTAAACATATCACATTTTGTGGTTTCTTCACCACCACAGCTACTCTTAGTATGTGTGTTTGTTTGTGAATGCCCACATTAAGGAGATTTACTCTTTTGTGCATCCTGAAAATGATGTTAAGTGGCGGGTTGCAGTAGCTTTCCTCACATTCCGAGCATGCTGATGAAGGTGGACAGGGGTCCTCCAGATGGTTGTGCTATGCTTGGCTTCATCTGTGTGTCGCTCACTACTACAAGGATCACGCCGATCTCTCAACTTGTTAGCCAGACTGTTATTTTTTTTTTTTTTTTTTTTTTTTTTTTTTTTTTGCGTTCGCCTTATTTCTCTAATCCCCAAGGCGGTGTGCGTTGCACTGTGGTTTTTATTTTGCGCCTGTCGGCCCAATGCATCCGACTTCAGCATGCATTTTATGAAAGGGTCTGCTTCCTCCTGCATTTTCTAAGGGTTTGCTTCCCCGGGGTAACGGCCGGTGCTGTGATGGGGATCGAACCCAGCACCTTCGGATTGTGAGCCGTGCCACTTATCCACTAGGCCACGCCGTCCCCTCAGCCAGACTGTTATGAAAACAGTCAGTTTCCAGGAAGGGCTACCAGAAAGCCAAGGTGAGGGTCTTGTTCAGTATGTTTTGCCTGAACCTGACTAACATGTCTGATCAGTATATTTTGCCTGACCAGGCGTTAGTCTTCCTTCCCACTCGTGTGTGTGTGTGTATCATTGACTCCACTGCTACTGATCACATCCCACCGTTGTACAATACCGACCATCACTTCCTTAAATTTGCTTCATGTAATTGTGTTCAGGCATGGCTAGGTATGGTCCAGCTTCCAGTACCTGTGTCATCTTGAGTGGAGGGCTAGGCTTCCAGAACAAATCAGAGAAGGACACAGATAAAGGTTAGTTTCTTCTCACCTATTTGTGTTTTGTTGTTTCATGCAAGTTGTTTCTTTATTTGTGCATGTTATGGCTGTCAGTCAGTGTGATTATTATTGTAAGTATAACCTCATAGGCCCTTTCTAATTTATGTCATGCACTTTTTTGTAGGGGGGTCGTCTTTTTAGAGCTGGTCAGAATTTTGGGAATGTCATTCTTTAAGTTTGAGGACATCACTCTTTGAGTTTGAAAGTTGTCAATCTTTTAGTATGGAAATGTCACTCTGAGGGTTGTCAATCTTTTAGTATGGAAATGTCACTCTGAGGGTTGTCAATCTTTTAGTATGGAGATGCCACTCTTTAAGTTTGAGGGTTGTCAATCTTTTAGTATGGAGATGTCACTCGTTGAGTTTGAGGGTTGTCAATCTTTTAGTATGGAGATGTCACTCTTTAAGTTTGAGGGTTGTCAATCTTTTAGTATAAAGATGTCACTCTTTAAGTTTGAGGGTTGTCAATCCTTTAGTATGGAGATGTCACTCTTTAAGTTTGAGGGTTGACACTCTTTAATTTTAAGTATTGTCAATCTTTAAGTAAGAATATACAAAGGACGCTGCAAAAGTAATGCCTCCTATTTGATTCCATGAAAACCAAAACACATTTTGTTAAAGTGCACAATAGCACTATTTGACAGACTAATGTCTTGCTTTCAAAAAACTAATTTTCAACATAGTCACCACTCTTGACTAAACATTTTCAACATAGTCACCACTCTTGACTAAACATTTTCAACATAGTCACCACTCTTGACTAAACATTTTCAACATAGTCACCACTCTTGACTAAACATTTTCAACATAGTCACCACTCTTGACTAAACATTTTCAACATAGTCACCACTCTTGACTAAACATTTTCAACATAGTCACCACTCTTGACTAAACATTTTCAACATAGTCACCACTCTTGACTAAACATTTTCAACATAGTCACCACTCTTGACTAAGCATTTTCAACATAGTCACCACTCTTGACTAAACACCTGCACAAGTGACTCACTGTTTCACAGCTGCTATTACGGCATCGTTGCTATTATGGCGTCGCTAGGAAAATGTTGGCCACACAGTTCATCTTTCTTTGGTCCAAACAGATTGAAGTCAGAAGGCGCCAACTCCGGGCTATGCACTGGGTGTGGTAGGACAGTCCAGCCAAGACTGACAATGTGCTCAACAGTCTTCAAACTGGTATGGGACCTGGCGTTATCGTATTGTAAAAGGCAAGTTGTCTTCTTATCTGGCCTGACCCTGGAAATTTGGCCTTCAGCTTAGTCAGCGTTGCAAATGTAACAGTCAGAGTTGAAGGTTTGTCCAGGTTCCAGAAAATCAAGAAGGATTACTCCTTTCATATCGAAAAAGACAGTGCACATCACTTTACCCTATGAGGGCTGCATCTTGAACTCTTTCCTCGATGGGGATTCACATGTTCCCCCTCCATGGACTGCTGTTTTGACTCAGGATCGCAGTGGTGATGTCTCTTCACCAGTTATGATGTGATTCAGGAAACTGTCACCTTCATCCCCATAATGGTTGAAGAGTTCATGACAGACTTGCATGTTCTTTCTGTTGCTGTGTGAGCATTCATAGGACCCACCAGGCGCAAACTTTGTGATGCTCCAAGGCATTGAAGCCGATATCCAGCTCTGTAGACAGTTCCTTGGTCATAATCCTCCGATTTGCACGGATGAGCTGATTGAGAGATTCTTCATTGTGTGGTATCAGCTGTGCATGGCCGCCCAGAACGTGGCTTGTCCTTCATGTCACTTTCGCCACTACTGAAATGCACAACCCACTAACATCCACTGTTTGATCTTCGTAAACTTTCAGCAAGTGCTGATGAATTTCAATTGGTGGAACTTTTTCAATATGGAGGAATTCAATAGCGCACCTTTTTTTATAATGTGTTTTTATGACAGACGCCATTTTGTAAGAAACAAAATTTTAGATATTGGTATGAAGGTTCAAACTTTACTGCCATAATCCACTTCTGACGTCGTGGGACAATATAACAAAATAGGAAGCATTACTTTCAAAACGCACCCGCATATCGCTCAAAATTTGGGGATGGTCACTCTTAAAGTTTGGGGATGGTCACTCTTAAAGTTTGGGGATGGTCACTCTAATAGTTTGGGGATGGTCACTCTTTGGAAATTATAACTTAAGATTGTGGGTGGTTGCAAATTGAGTGAAGACAATTTTCAAAGCATGACACTTTTGTGTGAGTTGACCACTGCAGGTGTATGGCAGAGGTAAAAGGTGGCTCCTATAGCAGGCACTGCCATCTGGAATTGTACCCAGTTGCTTTGATACAAGAACCCAGAGCTCTAACCACTCTGCTACTGAGATGCTAGGTGTGTTATCACTATATATGTGTTGGTGATCCCTCTACATGTACCAACAGCCAGCCTCAAAGCTTGTGACTGTGAAGACCAAGAAAGACCCTCTACATGTACCAACAGCCAGCCTCAAAGTTTGTGGCTGTGAAGACCAAGAAAGACCCTCTACATGTACCAACAGCCAGCCTCAAAGTTTGTGGCTGTGAAGACCAAGAAAGACCCTCTACATGTACCAACAGCCAGCCTCAAAAGCTTGTGGCTGTGAAGACCAAGAAACCCCTGGTGTATGTGTAACCTTTAGGAAACTTTGCCATAAGTTTTCTCACTAAACTTGTCTAATCATAAAACTTTTGTCCAGACAACCAGTACGGCTGCATCGGAGTGTGGGATGCAGAATTCCCACAGACGTTCAAACAATTCTCGGACTGGTCCAAGAAGAGAAAGGAACTGTGTGAGACATCCCGTCGACCAATGGCCTAGTTGCGATCTCTTATTACTGTAATAAAATGTAGGGAAGACCAGCTTTTTATTATCAAACGGTGCAATCTCATTACAAAACATGTTTCACTTGAAAGTCATTTACACACCTGGCACCATCTAATATGTGCCTAGAATGTGATTAGTGACACACCTGGCACATTCTAATATGTGCCTAGAACGTGATTAGTGACACACCTGGCACATTCTAATATGTGCCTAGAACGTGATTAATGACACACCTGGCACATTCTAATATGTGCCTAGAACGTGATTAGTGACACACTTGGCACATTCTAATATGTGCCCAGAAAGCTTATCTGAAATGACTTAAAGAAAATCTGACTGTTCTGTGTGAGTTTTAGCAAATGGGACCACATCTACACTAGAGAGTGTCAGTTAGGTGCAGTCACTACTTTCACCAGGAAGTGTACAGATGTCTTCTTCTGGTGGCTTCATTATTTCAGCAGAATTGGGTAGCCAATGCCATCAATGTCAAAGCCTTTAACACATTCCGGACCAATGACCGATATAACGGACTGTTATTTAAACTCTAGAGGACCATTAACCGATAAATCGGATTTTGTTTTGTAGATTCGGGTTTTGTGTTAACCAAACTAATTAAAAATTACAACCAGAACTAGAACAGCTTCCTTTCGTGACATTTGAGTTGAGCCACGCGTGTTATGTACTGAATAAGTGATATATTTGTGTTTTAAAGTAGCTAAACTGTTTTGTTGATTCTTAAAAAATAATGGCAACGCCCACTGTTTCTACTAGACCAAAACGATACAGTGCAGAACAAGCTATAGCTGTGTTTCAAAGCTTATTAGTTAGTGATTCTGATACAGAATTAGACGATTCAGAGGATAGCGATTACAGTGATAGTACTAGTAGACCTAGTGCCAAGAAATCAAAACGGTTTGGCTTAGGGTTAGTTGGTGGTTGCTTCCAGTCAGGGACTATCAGTGCTCCTGAATCATCAAGCAGCAGCGATGAGACTGATTTAGAGGATATGACAGGTACATCTAGAGTTGATGGTGATGGAAATAATGGCAATTCTGCAAGGAGAAAGGCAAATTCCATACCACCGAGGACTACTAGGCCTGGTGACGGGTGGCGTGATGCCTAAAATAATGGAAGTTGTGAATTTTTAAAATATTTTTATTGATTTTGGTCATTGGGGAAAATTGTACATAATTTCAACATTTTTGGAGATAAATACATCAAATAAAGTGGTGAGTTACATGATGGTGAGTTACATGATGGTGAGTTACATTATTTTGACTTATAAATTATCTACACTTAAATTATTTTTTTTGTTCAACATAATTATTTTTTCAAATAATGAATTATCAGCAATTTACAGATATTTTAATTTTCTGTATCCATTTTTCTTGACAATGATATATAATGAATACTATATTTGTCTATGCTACGGTGTGTAATAGTCAGTTGTAAAAGGGATGCAGTGAAATTTTTCTACAGCTGAAAATTAATTTTGTCCAAACCTAAAAAGAATCAAGTCCTGAAAGAGTTAATGACATGTAGGGCATTCTACAGTTTGACTATTATTTGCTCCCCTTTTGGGGACATGAGACACACAGGCACAGACAGCGTAGCTTAGCACAAATTTTATTTGTTGGTTGATGTCACGATGTGACACACAGAATAACTGAGCACAAATGTTATTTGTTGGTTCATGTCACGATGTGACACACAGACTAACTGAGCACAAATGTAATTTGTTGGTTCATGTCACGATGTGACACACAGACTAACTGAGCACAAATGTAATTTGTTGGTTCATGTCAAATTAGCCTGATCACATGTTTGCTATTGTCAAGTTAGCCTGATAACATGTTTGCTATTGTCAAGTTAGCCTGATCACATGTTTGCTATTGTCAAGTTAGCCTGATCACATGTTTGCTATTGTCAAGTTAGCCTGATCACATGTTTGCTATTGTCAAGTTAGCCCGATCACATGTTTGCTATTGTCAAGTTAGCCTGATAACATTATGTGTAAATATAACTATTTATAATTTTGAGAACAAATGGTATCATATCATTGAATCCCAGATGTGGTTATATAATGTTGACCAGGAAGTGAACTCATCCATCTTTGAGCACTAGAAATCCCTTCTACGAGGGACAGTCATTAAGTAACAGGAATTTTATGGATAGTACGAACGAGACATTTTTTGCGTGTTATTATTCTACATAGCCTGACAACACACTTTATCCACTGTCACGCGGATAGGATGACCTCTAGAAATAAGTTTGTTGGTGTGACCTTTAACCAATTTGTCACCGCCTCCATTACCTCATTGTCAGCTACCTTGGGACCTATCTGCTACACACTGTCCTATAACTCAGGGTCAGCATGGACAAATGTCTGTTGCCACGGGCTAACTGGTCAATCTGCTGTTTTACTGTGTCAGTTGCCACGCTGGCTGGTCTTCCACGCTGCGGTTCATTGATGACATTTGAAATCTTTCCACACATTCAACACTCTCCCCCTGACTCAAACAACTGTCTCCATACTGAACCATTCCTCTGTAGATCTCAGGTTTCACACCCTGTGAGCACAACAAAAATGAATGTCTCGTTCTTTCACAGTGCGACAGTGAGGCAGACTATACTGCGCATGCTCATACTGCTCGATCGTCACGACCCCTACATTGAGTATTACTACAGAGCCAGTTTGTGTCATTAAATAATATTTCCCCATTGTACATACTCTTCAATGCACTTGATAAATTCCTGTTACGTACATACAAATGTACGCTTGATAAATTCCTGTTACGTACATACAAATGTACGCATAGACTGGCCGTTATACAGAATCAACACCACTGAGCTCTGGGTAGAACCATGGGTGCTCAGTCGCTTTTCACATGTGATGGTTCCTGTAGCTTGCTGATTGTACACACTCCTGCTCCAGTCTCTCAGGAACGTTGATTTGTTGAACCCACATTAGACTCCAAACTTTTAATCTGTGGGTTGCTAATTCATCAATTGGTGTCTGATCATTGTTAGCCTTCACCATGTGCCTCTCTTAGATTGACTGATGGGACATTTTATATGTGTTTCTATTACTGGACCCAGCTTGTTGTATGTCCATAGTCATAATGTACCTTACTGTGTGACTTTCACCACAAAACCCAACCTTTTTTTTTTGTCCTGCAATACTCATATTACAATACATGCTAACCTGGATATATCTGCTCTGCTCCATGCAATTATAATTTGTGACAAATAGATTGTAGACTTTTGTTGTAATGTGTTTCATTCCGTGGTCATGTTTCTGGTCTATCCTTTCATCTGTTGTCATGTTTCTGGTCTATCCTTTCATCTGTTGTCATGTTTCTGGTCTATCCTTTCATCTGTTGTCATGTTTCTGGTCTATTCTTTCATCTGTTGTCATGTTTCTGGTCTATCCTTTCATCTGTTGTCATGTTTCTGGTCTATTCTTTCATCTGTGGGTCATGTTTCTGGTCTATCTTTTCATCTGTGGGTCATGTTTCTGGTCTATCCTTTCATCTGTGGGTCATGTTTCTGGTCTATCCTTTCATCTGTGGTCATGTTTCTGGTCTATCCTTTCATCTGTGGTCATGTTTCTGGTCTATCCTTTCATCTGTGGTCATGTTTCTGGTCTATCCTTTCATCTGTGGTCATGTTTCTGGTCTATCCTTTCATCTGTGGTCATGTTTCTGGTCTATCCTTTCATCTGTGGTCATGTTTTTGTTCTTGATTAAAACATGATGACAATCTTAAACAAGTGTAGCTCACAAACTCTGGGGGCACACCAACAGAAATAAACCTATGTTGTGACCAAAGTACCTTCATCAAGGACAACCAATAACAACAACAATGAGCAGAACATGGAAATAAATTTACTTATCTGAATTAGAAAATAGCCATCAACATTCAGTCATGTGCACATGAAAACATCTGTGAATTACCACGTACAAGTTGACAACATAATCTTGCACAAACTTCTACACTTGATCCCACCTGGTGCTGGGATCATAATCTTGTACAAACTTCTACACTTGATCCCACCTAATCCTGGGATCATAATCTTGTACAAACTTCTACACTTGATCCCACCTAATCCTGGGATCATAATCTTGTACAAACTTCTACACTTGATCCCACCTAATCCTGGGATCATAATCTTGCACAAACTTCTACACTTGATCCCATCTGGTGCTGGGATCAGAAATGGGGGCTAGAATAGGAACAATAGAACAGCCCCCACTGAGTCAAGAGGTGAAAGACATCAGAACTGTAGCTGGCTCAAATGTGAATATGGCATGATCATGCTAGCCATGTTGTTGCAGGCAACTAAAGAGGGTTGGACATGGTCCACGTAAAAACTATAAACCACAAGACCTTTAGACCGTGTGGTGAAAGTGGAGCCACTGAGCAAGCCACACGAGAACACACAACCTGAGAACCTTGCACAGACAACCCATCACACACGTGTTATCAAACAATATGGCGTCGTGCTGTGAAATGAGCAGCTCTTGTGCTTTCTGTGGCCTGTTGTGTTCTTACAGACAGTCAATAAGCTGGTCTATTGCAGAGATGGCGGTGGCTGCATCTGTCCTGGAGGGACACCGTCTTTCGTGGCTGATTTTGCCGATTCTCAATTGGCAGAGATGACTGAGTCCTTTGTGGATGTCGATTCCAGGACACATGGTCATAATGTTCCAAGTTTTTACGATGCATTTTTGCTAGGGGGCTGTCATATGTTAATTAGGTGGTGGCATAGGTGTACTAGGGGCTGTCATGTTAAGTAGGGGCTGTCATGTGTGTACTAGGTGCTGTCATGTTTACTAGGGGCTGTCATGGGTGTACTCAGGGCTGTGCTTCCTCTGTGATGGTCACCTGACCTCTCCATCACTGCTTATAAATGTCCTAGTCTGTGAGAAACCGTGGTTGTTGTGTTATCAGCTGATGACAAGTTATGATGCTGTTGGACACCCTGATTAGCCACAGACCTGGCCTGGAGACGTTCACACAAGGCAGCCATGGCATGGTGCAGAAATAGATAGTTTTTCTACAAATAAAAAATACAGAGAAAATGATTTCCACAGTAACAATTATTGTGCCATCTTCACACAGAAAGTCTGATACAGAGAGGTGATATCGTGTCATTAGGTGGTCTAATACAGAGAGGTAATATCGTGTCATTAGGTGGTCTGATACAGAGAGGTAATATCGTGTCATTAGGTGGTCTGATACAGAGAGGTAATATCGTGTCATTAGGTGGTCTGATACAGAGAGGTGATATCGTGTCATTAGGTGGTCTAATACAGAGAGGTAATATCGTGTCATTAGGTGGTCTGATACAGAGAGGTAATATCGTGTCATTAGGTGGTCTGATACAGAGAGGTAATATCGTGTCATTAGGTGGTCTGATACAGAGAGGTAATATCGTGTCATTATGTGGTCTGATACAGAGAGGTTATATCGTGTCAGGTGGTCTGATACAGAGAGGTTATATCGTGTCATTAGGTGGTCTGATACAGAGAGGTAATATCGTGTCATTAGGTGGTCTGATACAGAGGTAATATCATGTCATTAGGTGGTCTGATACAGAGAGGTAATATCGTGTCAGGTGGTCTGATACAGAGAGGTGATATCGTGTCATTAGGTGGTCTGATACAGAGAGCTAATATCGTGTCAGGTGGTCTGATACAGAGAGGTGATATCGTGTCATTAGGTGGTCTGATACAGAGAGGTGATATCGTGTCATTAGGTGGTCAGATACAGAGGTAATATGGGGTCAATGGGTAGTCAGAGAGGTGATATGGGGTCAATAGGTAGATATAGAGAAGTGATATGGGGTCAATGGGTAGTCAGATAGGTGATATGGGGTCAATGGGTAGTCAGAGAGGTGATATGGGGTCAATGGGTAGTAAGATACAGAGAGGTGATATGGGGTCAATAGGTAGTCAGAGAGGTGATATGGGGTCAATGGGTAGTCAGAGAGGTGATATGGGGTCAATAGGTAGTCAGAGAGGTGATATGGGGTCAATGGGTAGTCAGAGAGGTGATATGGGGTCAATTGGTAGTCAGAGAGGTGATATGGGGTCAATGGGTAGTCAGATACAGAGAAGTGATATGGGGTCAATGGGTAGTCAGAGAGGTGATATGGGGTCAATAGGTAGTCAGATACAGAGAAGTGATATGGGGTCAATAGGTAGTCAGAGATGTGATATGGGGTCAATGGGTAGTCAGAGAGGTGATATGGGGTCAATGGGTAGTCAGAGAGGTGATATGGGGTCAATGGGTAGTCAGAGAGGTGATATGGGGCCAATGGATAGTCAGGGATGTGATATGGGGTCAATGGGTAGTCAGAGAGGTGATATGGGGTCAATAGGTAGTCAGATACAGAGAAGTGATATGGGGTCAATAGGTAGTCAGAGATGTGATATGGGGTCAATGGGTAGTCAGAGAGGTGATATGGGGTCAATGGGTAGTCAGAGAGGTGATATGGGGTCAATGGGTAGTCAGAGAGGTGATATGGGGCCAATGGGTAGTCAGGGATGTGATATGGGGCGTCCTGGGCAAGCCATTACCATCTACAGTTTGACATTAATAAAAAGCCATTTTAAAAAAAATATTTAAATATACTAACATTAACTAATTCAGTACTTTATTTGTTTTCCCACAATAAAAGTTGAAAACGATATCACTCACTTGAGACCTAATTAATTTAAGTAATGTTACTTAACTGATTCACTACGATGACCCGATATATCGGCTTCTGAAAAATATCCATGATCTCACTGTGTACAAAAAAAAATCATCGTTTGTAAAAACTTGAGAATGTTGACGTAAGTGCCGCCATATCTGCTGCGTTTAAAGCTAATTCTTTGTTCAAACACATTGAAATGTCTGATTATTTTGTTGGAAATAATTGTCATCTTCACACAAAAATGTGAATATTATTAGAGCTAATAATATGAAAATTTAGGAACATCTTTGAACATGGATTATCTCCGATTGGGAGTGATTATCTTGTTCAGCACTGAGTAGATAACCGAATTATTGAACTGAGATTAAACAATTTTAGTCTTTTTTGGGCTGCAAACTAAACTATACCACTCTTTGATGCTAATCTACATCCCCACATATACAATATTTTGATTCCATTCTATTCACGACTCAATTGTGAATAGTTTAGTTTATAATATGTGACATGTGGATGAAACATTACTGAAGATATATTGGTCTCTAGTGGACCATATTGTTGAGGATTCCGTGGCGAAGTGGTTAAGCCGCCTGCCTTGTGATCAGGTGGTGTGGGTTCAACTCTGGACTCCGACGGTCTTTTTCACGGGTGCTTGATGCGGAGTCCCCTGCATCCCGTAGTCGTCTTGTCCTTGACTAGCCACTGGGGTCGGGCGGTATGAGACGAGAGAGTGAGGATAAAAAGTAGCGCAGTTAATCCTTACTAAAAATAGCGCTAGCAAAATTAATTATGCCATCATCGTCTTCGATGGACGTCGGCCTTTGCCTTGGACCATATTGTGTGGTAGCTTTATGGCAGGAAACAAAGTTCAAGAGTGCATGAGTTAACAGATTAGATCTGAAAATATTCACAAAAGAATCTGCTAGGAAATCTGATGCAAGTGGATGCAGATTAATGTTTAAGAGATTATTGTGACATAGTTTTTGTTAACTAAAAAAATATATATATTTTCTGTAGTCACAACTCTATAGATCAGCAGACTGATGAAACTGGATCAGCAGACTGATGAAACTGGATCAGCAGACTGATGAAACTGGATCAGCAGACTGATGAAACTGGATCAGCAGACTGATGAAACTGGATCAGCAGACTGATGAAACTGGATCAGCAGACTGATGAAACTGGATCAGCAGACTGATGAAACTGGATCAGCAGACTGATGAAACTGGATCAGCGGACTGATGAAACTGGATCAGCAGACTGATGAAACTGGATCAGCAGACTGATGAAACTGGATCAGCAGACTGATGAAACTGGATCAGCAGACTGATGAAACTGGATCAGCAGACTGATGAAACTGGATCAGCAGACTGATGAAACTGGATCAGCGGACTGATGAAACTGGATCAGCGGACTGATGAAACTAGATCAGCAGACTGATGAAACTAGATCAGCAGACTGATGAAACTGGATCAGCAGACTGATGAAACTGGATCAGCAGACTGATGAAACTGGATCAGCAGACTGATGAAACTGGATCAGCAGACTGATGAAACTGGATCAGCAGACTGATGAAACTGGATCAGCAGACTGATGAAACTGGATCAGCAGACTGATGAAACTGGATCAGCAGACTGATGAAACTGGATCAGCGGACTGATGAAACTGGATCAGCAGACTGATGAAACTGGATCAGCAGACTGATGAAACTGGATCAGCAGACTGATGAAACTGGATCAGCAGACTGATGAAACTGGATCAGCAGACTGATCAAACTGGATCAGCAGACTGATGAAACTGGATCAGCGGACTGATGAAACTGGACAATTTGGAGCTCTTGTCTCAGATATTGCATTTCACAGAATATAATTTTCCTTTTCTGTGCCTCGGATAGAGGCCATGTCGGACACTGGTAACAGAGTTAGTAAAAATACAGCTGTCAAATGGAGCTGTGGTCAAGTGGCTAGAATACTGGGTGCTTGACTAAGAGGACACGAGATCAAAATCCTGATACGGTCATGGTTTCTTCATTCGTTCTCAATCTCCCGCTATCAAGCCCTGAAAAGTCGTAGTTTACAGATCGAATGCAATATTTGCACCATTTGGCTTGACACATCCGACTTCAGCAAATCTAGACTTGACTCTAAAGTTGGAAGAAAAAAAAGTTCAGATCCCGTTTCACGCCATACGATGTATGGAAAACTTAGGTCCATATTATTTGGTGACCCACAGTACATAGTGGATGATGTGGTCAGTATCCCGCCGGCCGCCTTTACTTCCCACATTTTTTCTGGTACCCAATTTCTGTGGCTAGAAGCTGGGTTGACCACAGGAACCGGTTTACGATTGGAAAAAAGTCCTGCACATACTGGGGGTTGAACCCTGATCGCTTGACTGGGAAGCAAGTGCACTAACCACTGAGCCTCTACCAAGAGTCAAATCAAATCTTGGTCTGCACACTGTATGGCCGAAGCAGCTTTTATTCCTCAACCCTAAAAATCTCTCGAGTAACTCCAGCAACGAAAATAAACACAATACTTAAAGTTTTGTTAAAACCATGAATGCACAATTTCCAGAAATAGATTTGGGGTCAAGAAGCGCAAAGACAATGTTGACATTTTTTATTTTAATTTTCTTGCTTTCTCTACTTGTTTATCACGAGGTTTAGTTCCACTGGTCTCTAAACTCCACACATATATAATAGTAGTCATTAGTCTACATCATTTATTAATGTCCTCACCTGTGATCTAAAGATACCAGGTCTCTTGTAGTGGAAGAGCTTGCACACCTGGTAAAAGTCAGCACATCTCTCGGACAACAGCTGGTCTTTCAACGTCCACAATGCACAGAATGTGCCGGCTTCAACACCTCCGAACCTGTGCAGATAAATGTTCTAAATATAACTTGACCACTAAAGTGACCAATATCTAACATAACAGACCATTAAAGTGACCAATATTTAACATAACAAACAACTAAGGTGACCAATATCCAACATAACAGACCACTAAAATGACCAATACCCAACGAAACAGACCACTAAAGTGACCAATATCCAACACAACAGACCACTAAAGTGACCAATATCCAACATAACACTACAGTGACCAATATCCAACATAACACTAAAGTGACCAATATCCAACATAACACTAAAGTTACCAATATCCAACATTAGACAACTAAAGTGACCAATATCTAACAATAGAAAACTAAAGTGACCAATATCTAACAATAGACAACTAAAGTGACCAATATCTAGCAATAGACAACTAAAGTGACCAATATCTAACAATATAAAACTAAAGTGACCAATATCTAACATAACAGACAACTAAAGTGACCAATATCTAACATTAGACAACTAAAGTGACCAATATCTAACATAACAGACAACTAAAGTGACAAATATCTAACATAACAGACAACTAAAGTGACAAATATCTAACATAACAGACAACTAAAGTGACCAATATCTAACAATAGACAACTAAAGTGACCAATATCTAACAATAGACAACTAAAGTGACCAATATCTAACAATAGACAACTAAAGTGACCAATATCTAACAATAGACAACTAAAGTGACCAATATCTAACATAACAGACAACTAAAGTGACCAATATCTAACAATAGACAACTAAAGTGACCAATATCTAACAATAGACATCTAAAGTGACCAATGTCTAACAATAGACAACTAAAGTGACCAATGTCTAACAATAGACAACTAAAGTGACCAATATCTAACAATAGACAACTAAAGTGACCTTCCTCTTCTTCAACTTCGTCGTACGCTGTCAGACGTCAACCTGTATTTTTTGAAAAAAGCGGCGGTCATTCTGAGGCTGTCGACACTGCCATAGAGCTTGTCTAGTGTTGCCACTGGTGATGGCCACATCTGCTTTCTCTGATCCTCGTATGTCGGGCAGTTTTGCAGCAGATGTTCAGCGGTCATTTTCTCGGTACCACATGAGCATTCGTCAGTGCCACCTATCTTCAATTTATTGAATAGGTGGTACCTCAGTCTATTGTGGCCAGTGCGAAGCCTGAAGACCACGACCTGCTCTCTTCTGTTCAGCTGGTAATAGGCATCGTTTTTTGTGTAGCCAGTATGTTCAGTTTCCCATTTGGTCATGTATCTGGCTCTAATAAGCCTTTTGGACTCTTCGTATGTCATACTAGTATCTGGTTGTGGTAGTCTTGCACCTTCTTTTGCCAGTCTGTCTGCCTCCTCGTTGCCTTGGATGTTACAGTGGGATGGAACCCACTGTACCACTACTCTTTTTGGTGCGGACTGCTGGCATCAACTAAAGTGACCAATGTCTAACAATAGACAACTAAAGTGTGACTGTCAGTGTTAGACATATGTAAAATGTCAGTGCCAAGTATATGTGAAATGTCACGTATGAAGCATGGGAGTTGCAACATACAACTTGGTCACTGAAAGGCTAATGTTAGTTGAGACAATGTTAGCAGATTTTGGCACAGATAGAAAGAGTTAAAAGTTCACGCATGTCGTGCATTCTTTGACAAAGCCGGTCTGGGTTTGTCTCTGTCCGATAATAAGGGAAAGGGAGATGGCCAGTTTTACTTGAGTAGGTTTCTGCGGTAGTTTGGAAGATTTAACATGAGTAAGATGGGTGTTCAAATGGTGGGGGCAAGTCACTCTGAGGGATGGGTGCAGGTCACTGAGAGATGGGTGCATCACTCTGAGGGGTGGAGGCAAGTCACTGAAGGGTGGGGGCAAGTCACTCTGAGGGATGGGGGCATCACTGAGGGATGGGTGCATCACTCTGAGGGGTGGAGGCAAGTCACTGAAGGGTGGGGGCAAGTCACTCTGAGGGGTGGGTGCAGGTCACTGAGAGATGGGTGCATCACTCTGAGGGGTGGGACAAGTCACTGAGGGGTGGAGGCAAGTCACTCTGAGGGATGGGGGCATCACTGAGGGATGGGGACAAGTCACTCTGAGGGGTGGGGGCAAGTCACTCTGAGGGATGGCACGTCACTCTGGGGGCTGAGGGCAAGTCATTCTGAGGGGTGGGGGCAAGTCACTCTGAGGGGTGGGGGCAAGTCACTCTGAGGGATGGGGGCAAGTCACTCTGAGGGGTGGGTCTGTTAGTCAGTGCAGAGACTAGTGTTGGTTCTGTCTTAGTCTAGAAACTGGTGTTGGTCCTCTGTTAGTCAGTCCAGAGACTGGTGTTGGTCCTCTGTTAGTCAGTCCAGAGACTAGTGTTGGTCCTCTGTTAGTCAGTCCAGAGACTAGTGTTGGTTTTGTCTTAGTCCAGAGACTGGTGTTGGTCCTCTGTTAGTCAGTCCAGAGACTGGTGTTGGTCCTCTGTTAGTCAGTCCAGAGACTGGTGTTGGTCCTCTGTTAGTCAGTCCAGAGACTAGTGTTGGTTCTGTCTTAGTCTAGAAACTGGTATTGGTCCTCTGTTAGTCAGTCCAGAGACTGATGTTGGTCCTCTGTTAGTCAGTCCAGAGACTGGTGTTGGTCCTCTGTTAGTCAGTCCAGAGTCTGGTGTTGGTCCTCTGTTAGTCAGTCCAGAGACTAGTGTTGGTCCTCTGTTAGTCAGTCCAGAGACTAGTGTTGGTTTTGTCTTAGTCCAGAGACTGGTGTTGGTCCTCTGTTAGTCAGTCCAGAGACTGGTGTTGGTCCTCTGTTAGTCAGTCCAGAGACTGGTGTTGGTCGTCTGTTAGTTCGTCCAGAGACTGGTGTTGGTCATCTGATCATGTTATTGGTTGTTGCTCCTAGGAAAGTTGCCTTACTCGAGTATAGAGCCTTTCTTGCTCGATAAGAATTAGCAATTCACAGATTGCAGAAGGAATTTGAAATTTAAAGTGGGTCGAACAGGTCGGGGTACCTGAAAAGATGGAGCAGCAGTGTGTATGACCAGCATGATACAGAAACCATTGGTTTAGATATTGTTCAGTAAAGCTGAACTTTCTATTGGTGGAATGACACCTCTTTCAACCACAGACAGAGTCTATCTGGTGTGTGGGAAAGTTGCAATGGTCTAACACCTGAGTGGTACCAAGTTTGACAAGAATAGGGTCACTGTAACCTTTAAGCATGTCTTAAATGGCAACTAATATACCAGATCTCTCACCTGTATAATAAACCAGGACTCTCACCTGTATAATATACCAGATCTCTCACCTGTATAATAAACCAGGACTCTCACCTGTATAATATACCAGATCTCTCACCTGTATAATATACCAGATCTCTCACCTGTATAATATACCAGGACTCTCACCTGTATAATATACCAGATCTCTCACCTGTATAATATACCAGGACTCTCACCTGTATAATATACCAGATCTCTCACCTGTATAATATACCAGGACTCTCACCTGTATAAACATACCAGATCTCTCACCTGTATAATATACCAGGACTCTCACCTGTATAATATACCAGATCTCTCACCTGTATAATATACCAGGACTCTCACCTGTATAAACATACCAGATCTCTCACCTGTATAATATACCAGATCTCTCACCTGTATAATATACTAGATTTCTCACCTGTCCACTACAGTTACAGGGCCACAGTCCAAAAACGCCAGAAAGGTTTGTACATCACAAATAGGCTTGAATACCCGGTACAGCTTCCTGTGGTGGTATGGCCAGTCAATCAGGATCATCACCCTTGTCCGCAAGGGCGTGCAATTCTGCAAGGGCAAGGAAGTATGAATAATTATATCTGTTTTGTTTCTAAAAATCGACGTCACTGCACTCCGAGCATCCCCATAGGTGCTCAGTCTCTCTCAGCAAATGGCGTAGGGTATGGAAGCTGATGGTCCCTGTAGCTCGTTGGTTGTACACTCTCCTGCTCTGTCCTCTCATGTGCCATACTCCACTCGAACTTCGCTTAATGTCGAAACTTTGCAGTCTGTGGATTACTGATTCATTTATTGCAGTGTCCTCATCTAACAGGAGTCATTGATTGATTTCAAAATGTCACTTCTATCCATCACCAATGTGCCCATGATGGGAGCTTGTGAAGCCATGATGTCAGCTCTTTCATTGCCCTGAACCCCGGCATGAGCAGGATAGTAGATCCATGTCAACCCCTGGAGGTTTGAGGCCTCAACAGCTGCTATCCACTCGTACCTAAGCCATCACTTCTGAAGCACGGCTTGCGTGTCTGTCACGATCACTGCCCTTGTTATTTAAATAATTATATAGAAAGTTGTAATACGATGGAGTGTCCGCATATCATTTTGGTGTCAAGATCAGGGCCAGATAAAACATGCTGACACCGACTAACGTCAGGGCCATATAAAACATGCTGACACCGACTAACGTCAGGGCCAGATAAAACATGCTGACACCGACTAACGTCAGGGCCAGATAAAACATGCTGACACCGACTAACGTCAGGGCCAGATAAAACATGCTGACACAGACTAACATCAGGGCCATGTGAACAACCGGAAACAAACTGTGCTACACCAGCCTGGTCAACAAGGTGGGGATGAAAACTGTGATCCTTATAGTAATGAGCACGTTGTGAAGCCTTGCATTGCACTACAGCAAGAAAAACCCAGGTTTACATTATGCAGCATGTCCTGGGACTAAGAAGAGCTACTGCCCAAGAAAATTGAACAAAAGTGAACAGCTCGGTATAAACAGCTTTGAAAGCTATAATGTAACAATCTTGGAATGGATGGATGGATATATTGTCTACATAACAATGTTATATGGATGGATGGATATAGTGTCTGCATAACAATGTTATATGGATGGATGGATGGATGGATATAGTGTCTACATAACAATGTTATATGGATGGATGGATGGATGGATATAGTGTCTACATAACAATGTTATATGGATGGATGGATGGATGGATATAGTGTCTACATAACAATGTTATATGGATGGATAGATACATTGTCTACATAACAATGTTATATGGATGGATGAATACACTGATCATATAACAATGACACAGAGAAACACCCCAAACAATAACGCTACCTCTCCCAAATCTACAACAACCTCCAGTGTGATAACACCTCGACCATGATCTGAAACACACTCCTCTTTGGTGGTAACACACAAGCCCTCAGCGTTCAGGTTTGTGCTGGTCCCTGCTGGAGGCCAAAACTCTTTGTTTTCCTGGGGAAGCAAGCAGAGTATAGACACAATAGCCTGGTAGTGGAGGACTAACAATTGCAATGTTATAGAAAACTCTAGACGAGGACTAACAATTGGTACAAGAACTCCCACAGCGAATGCCTACTGTTATGCTTCAATAGAGGTGCATTGTAATGAGGTTGACCATCACCAGTGGTGGTCCTATGCTTTGTATGGGGAGGGAGAGATAGACAGAGAGAGAGAGAAAATGGAGCGGGGAAGGGATAGATAGAGGAAGATATTAGCTGGCCATTCAACACTTTCAAGTCCTTTCTTTTGAGTTTGTGATGTCATTTCACATAAAATTACTCTCAAATTAGGTCAAGTCATCTTTAACAACTGTTTTTTCAAGTTACCCGTCCCAAACGATAGACAGTGTCAGGATACAGAGGTTGTGTGTGAATCATCAAAGGTCTGACACTATGGTTGGTTTTAATTAGATATCATCTGCCCTCTATGTCTTGTCCTGAGCTACCTTGTCCAGTGGCAAGCCGTGTTAGTCGAGACGACTGGAGGTAGAATAGGGTGCATATATATTTGTGTCTGACTTATTCTTTGACTTAATTGATCTGGGTAGGTGATGCATTGTGAACAAATTTCTTTATTTTCTTTTTTCAAAATTCTTTAACATGACTCAAGTCAAGTCTCAAGTCCAGCTAAGTTTCAAGTCAAGTCTTACTAAGTCTCAAGTAGTCAAGTCCCTGTGAGTCTCCAATTCAAATCTTGCTAAGTCTCAAGTCAATTCTTGCTAAGTCTCAAGTCAAGTCTTGCTAAGTCTCAATTCAAGTCTCAAGTCAAGTTCCTGTAAGTCTCAACCAAAATTGTTAGATGACCGTACAGAACAGCATTCACGAAATACACAGTGACTAATCATTGAATAAATCTATGTTGTCTATTTTTTATCATCAATAAGTCATTCATGTACAAATGTATTACATGTACTCCAGCGGTTTATTTGGCATATCAGTGTATGCCAGCGGACCAAATCATTGGCCAAGTCAAGCCATTGATAGGAAATACTCAAGTCTAAAGTCAAGTACCTAGACTGAGTTCATTATTTGTAGCTGGCTACATCCATCCATGAAATCTGTTTTCATGAATGCTGCTTGGATGGCCCTGTAGCTATTATTGGAGTACTTAATGTCTTCTCTTAAGATGAACCATTCATGGTTGCCGCTTGGATATGATTCTGTGGCTGCATAGTATGTCACAGACAGGCTGACATAGTACATTCCTATACATTAATTTAACAGGCAAAAGTAATTGATAAACTTAAAGGATAAAGTTAACCAATCAACCACACATCGACAACAGTCGGAGAAGAAACGTTCCAGCAGCAGAGTCAAATATCATCTTGTCATAAACAAGAAAATTGGATACACAGACATGTGCCCACGACAGGTAGGCAAGCACATAGTAGAGGCCTCGACCTTCTTCTTCTTTCTTCTTCTTCGTACACTGTCAGTCGTCAACCTTTATTTTTTCGAAAAAAGCAGCGGTCATTCTGAGGCTGTCGACACTGCCATAGAGCTTGTCTAGTGTTGCCACTGGTGATGGCTACATCTGCTTTCTCTGATCCTCGTATGTCGGGCAGTTTTGCAGCAGATGTTCAGCGGTCATTTTCCCAGTACCACACATGCATTCGTCAGTGCCACCTATCTTCAATTTATTGAATAGGTGGTACCTCAGTCTATTGTGGCCAGTGTGAAGTCTGAAGACCACAACCTGCTCTCTTCTGTTCAACTGGTAATAGGCATCGTTTTTTGTGTAGCCAGTATGTTCTGTTTCCCATTTGGTCATGTATCTGGCTCTAATAAGCCTTTTGGACTCTTCGTATGTCATACTAGTATCTGGTTGTGGTAGCCTTGTACTTTCTTTTGCCAGTCTGTCTGCCTCCTCGTTGCCTTGGATGTTACAGTGGGATGGAACCCACTGTACCACTACTCTTTTTGGTGCGAACTGCTGGCATAGTTGACAGAGTACTGCTATTAAATCATTAAGTTCAGTATTTTTCTGGCTTTTTAGTGCTGTGACTACGGCCAAGGCATCTGTAAGCAGGACTATATGGCTTTCATTCCTTTTACCTGTCACCATTTCTTCTACTGCAGCCCTCAGTGCCTCTGCCTCTGCTCTGAAATTGCTTGTGTATTTTCCAGTTGCCACTGACAGTGTTATTTTTCTGCCATTTTGTAGGCTCAGGAATACCCATGCCCCTCCGTTCTGTGTTGTGTTTGTTACAGAACCGTCGCTGTATGCATGGGTCCAGTCCATGCTTGGGTAGCTTTTCATTATGTACCTCAGGGTTGTATCTCTTCTTTCTTTTTCAGTGTGGCTGTTTTTGTTTCCAATATCTGGTATATTTTCTACCACCTCTGGAAATATATGCTGCCTCCAGGTAGGTTTGCGTACAGTAGGGATGGGCTTTGGTGTTGTTAATGCGTTCATAGGGTCTTCGTTCATCTTTGCTTTGGATATTGCTGCAAAATTTCTCCGCTTGTTTCCCATTTCCAAAATTATTTAGTCTCTTATGCATTGGATGGTCTGTCAGTCTTCTGAGTTTCTCTGCTTACTGCTAGGCTTTGCAGTCTCTTCTGTCGGTCATGGATTGCAGATTTGTAATCTTTTCAAGTTCTACAATTGGCGTTGACTTCATGCCTCCTGTTATAACTCTCATGGCTTGGTTTTGAAGTTTGCTAATTTTGTCAAAGTTCGCCTTTGCTGCTGCTGTTGTCCATGCCGCAATGCCATACTCGAGAACTGGTCTCACTCTTCCAGTGTACAGTTTCTTTAGTATACTTTCGTCTGCTCCCCAGCTTGTGCCAGCAAGTTTCCTCATGATTGCCATTCTTTCTCTGGCTCTCATTCGGTTTCTCTCGATCTGACTTTTCCATGTCATGCGCCGATCAAATGTGACTCCCAGGTAGTTTGGGTTGTCGTTTGGCCGCAGGTATTTGCCGTTAAGACTTAATTTGGTGTTTTGGGGTTTGTTTGAAAGCGAGAATATTGTATATGTTGTTTTTTCCTCATTTATTTTGACCAGCCATGAGTTCGATAACTCCTCCAACGATGTTAGGGCCTGCTGCATCCGATTACTTGCTATGGTGAGATTCTTTTCAGAGGTCCACATAGCCAGATCGTCTGCAAACATTGAGCTATGGACTCTTCTTGGTACATTCTCTGTTATGTTATTTATATACACCAGGAAGAGTGCGGGTGACAGTACTTCCCCTTGGGTACTCCTTGCTCCAGTGTCACCTTTTTGCTCATCTGCCCTTGTACTTGAACTCTGGCTGTTCTGTTTTCTAGGTAGTGGCTGATCCATCTGTACATTTTCCCACAAACTTCACTTCTTCGTAGCTTGACTTTAAGTCCCTATTTCCAGACCTTGTCAAATGCCTTCTCTAGATCCACCCAAACCGCTACTGTGTGTTTTTTCTCCTGGTAAGCATCCTCTATTTCCTGTGCTATGAGAGTGATCTGATCCTCAGTGGATCTGTGCTGTCTAAAGCCTGCTTGCTGTGGAATTAGTATGTGTTTTAGGCCTCGATCAAATTCCATGAGAGGAACAGAGTGGCAGCACCATCATTTACTTATTTGCTCCAAAGCATTACCACCATTACAGGTGGTGCTGTTTAAAGTAAGCTAAACATGTACCATCATTCATCTTCATGCTCCAATGTGAAGCACAGGCCACCACTACAGTTGGTCCCTTACAGGAAGCCTGCATATGAGCTTTTGCGGTCACTGATTAAAATGGGAACATTAATTTCATGAGGTTGCCAGTCCCAAGCACAACCTTCTTTATTTGCCTTTTATGATGTGCCTGGAAGGTGATAGTGTCCCTATTCTTGTAATTCTGCAGGTGCAATCCAGGTAAGAGTGACCATCTCAAAACATATTAGTGGGATAAACTATATAGTAGTCCGCCGGGGTCTTTGTGTATGACAAGGACAAGAATAGCACCACTGCCACACAGAGAGCATGTCGTAAGATGTGACTAACTGTGTGACATGACATAACACCAGTCATGGTTAGGTGGTTTGTTAAGAG
Organism: Ariolimax columbianus; assembly: GCA_036924085.1. Taxonomy (NCBI): domain Eukaryota; kingdom Metazoa; phylum Mollusca; class Gastropoda; order Stylommatophora; family Arionidae; genus Ariolimax; species Ariolimax columbianus. The sequence continues at coordinate 1,496,466 of JAVGWX010000009.1, forward strand.
CAGCATAGATGGCGTCTAACAGGCTGCAGGTCTACGTTGCTCTAGTGTTTGAGTCTATTAACCCATTCAATCCCAGAACGGCCGGCGACGGCCGCCGTGGATATACTGATTTAAATTAATTTTTCTTACGTTTTACCTGCGAAAAGACACGCTAAATTTGGCCTTCGCGTGACTACCGATAATGGCGGCTCCCAATGCAGTTTACAGATCGTTTCTATCACGTATGGTGTTCGAGCCGTTATTTTTAAAAAATAACCTTCAATTTTCTTCAAAACTTGGTGCGGACTGAAGATACTTATGACTCAGACGATAGTGGTTGCGAATTTGTTGATGGAGTTGAAGAGAATGAGAACGAATCGGACGTTGATTAGGAATAAGTTCAGGACTTAGAAGATGAAAGTAGTGACACTGGCCTCGGTAGTGATGACCAATTATCGGTAGAAGACGGTGACAAAGTGACCCGCCCCACAGGCAGGCCCATGTGGTGATAGAGAATGGTCAAAGCAACGGAGTAATATCATTATTGAAGGATTTAGTGAGGGAACAGGTCCTGCAGATGACATAGGTCCAGTTTACTCTGCTTTTGATTACCTTTCACTTTCATTATTTCTACTTCAGACCTTTTTTGAGTACTGGGCAGAGCAAACCAAACCAATGCATATGGGATTATGCCTGCATCAGAATTTTAGGGGGAAAAGATCCTTGAGGAATTAAAATTTGGTGTGCCGCAGATCCTCATACTAGATACCTCTATAACTCTGAGGTGTATTTTGGAAAGTCAAACATTGGACAAGAATATGAAAGATGTACTAGTTGCATTGAACAAAGGGAGATTGCTTTTCGCTTGAACATTTATTAGCAAAATTGACAAGAGTGAAACAGACATTTTATATTGACACTTTTTTTCCCCTCACTCGTTTAATTTTTTGCATCCAACATACATAACACTCACAAAAAACATGTGCACAGAAGAGTACCTCTTCCATTTATCTGTAAACTGGAGTTTGAATCACACAGATAAATTTAAAACTATTTGTTATTAATTTTATTGCGCAAGCACGTCTAATTTTTGCGGAGTTATTCCCCTTGCCATGGGAATTCAGTTGTGAGTTTTTCTGATCAGCTGGGATTGAATGGGTTAAGATGAACTCGTACATCGGTTAATCACCGGCACTTGTCCTAAAGCAGCACAGTAATAAGCTGCTCGAACCTAGCCCGTTAAACAGGAAATCCTCATTTCAGCTACATCCAGCTCACACCAGAGCTGGGACCTACACAGGGGCATCTGCCTCCGACTAAGTGGGACCTACACAGGGGCATCTGCCTCCGACTAAGTGGGACCTACACAGGGGCATCTGCCTCCGACTAAGTGGGACCTACACAGGGACATCTGCCTCCGACTAAGTGGGACCTACACAGGGACATCTGCCTCCGACTAAGTGGGACCTACACAGGGGCATCTGCCTCCGACTAAGTGGGACCTACACAGGGACATCTGCCTCTGTAGAAGTACAGGTCGACTAAGATGATGTAGTGATGACAGGAGTCAGAGACAGACTGTCAAGTTTATGGGAGAAATAGTTATTTGAGAGGAAACACAGGAAAAAAAGAATACCTCATCTCTGAAAGAAGACAGAACAACAATGACTGGGCTCTGTACGTGCCACACCATTCTCCAGAAATCCTCTACTGTTTCCTGTACTGGATGCTGTGTGACGATGTATTCTGCAGACTTTCTGTAGCCCTGTTTAATTCAAATTTAGACAAATAAGAATCAGATGACATAGACATGACTGACTGACTGGCTGGCTGACTGGCTGGCTGATTGACTGGCTGATTGACTGGCTGACTGGCTGGCTGATTGACTGACTGGCTGGCTGACTGACTGGCTGGCTGATTGACTGACTGACTGGCTGGCTGACTGATTGACTGACTGACTGGCTGGCTGATTGACTGGCTGAATCCTTCGGACTCCCTGGAACCTACAGATTCAATGATGCTCTCTAATGATTTCAATCTTTGTCCAATCTCGTACGAGTCAACTATGAGACACCAGCTTCCATAAACTTTCTTTCTGCTGTTGCCTTCTCTATTCCACCCTATCATCTCTGTCCAATCCAAGAAGCATGACTTGTATTATTGAATTTCCTTGACCAATTCGGAGGTATTTTCTATTGAAACGTGTCTGTGTTTCTCGTGTGTCCATGTTTCTCTTCTGTCCATGCCTCTCTTGTGTTCATTGCCTCAAATTATTTTCAGCCTGAATTCATGACTTCACCATTTCTTTGACACCAATCACCAACTGCCTTGGCTGGCTGACTGGCTGACTGATTGACTGACTGCCTTGGCTGACTGATTGACTGACTGCCTTGGCTGGCTGACTGGCTGACTGATTGACTGGCTGCCTTGGCTGGCTGACTGGCTGACTGATTGACTGACTGACTGGCTGGCTGACTGGCTGACTGATTGACTGACTGGCTGGCTGGCTGACTGGCTGAATGATTGACTGACTGCCTTGGCTGGCTAATATTCTCATTTTGTCACAGAAATTCTCAATCAACAAATTATTTAAATCTCTGTTCCTGTTATTACTTCACTCCTTCATTCCCAAACATGGACAACACACAGACATATCCCAAACATGGACAACACACAGACATATCCCAAACATGGACAACACACAGACATATCCCAAACATGGACAACACACAGACATATCCCAAACATGGACAACACACAGACATATCCCAAACACGGACAACACACAGACATATCCTAAACATGGACAACACATAGACATATCCCAAACATGGACAACACAGACATATCCCAAACATGGACAACACACAGACATATCCCAAACATGGACAACACACAGACATATCCCAAACATGGACAACACAGACATATCCCAAACATGGACAACACACAGACATATCCCAAACATGGACAACACAGACATATCCCAAACATGGACAACACACAGACATATCCCAAACATGGACAACACACAGACATATCCCAAACATGGACAACACAGACATATCCCAAACATGGACAACACACAGACATATCCCAAACATGGACAACACACAGACATATCCCAAACATGGACAACACAGACATATCCCAAACATGGACAACACACAGACATATCCCAAACATGGACAACACAGACATATCCCAAACATGGACAACACACAGACATATCCCAAACATGGACAACACACAGACATATCCCAAACATGGACAACACACAGACATATCCCAAACATGGACAACACACAGACATATTCCAAACATGGACAACACACAGACATATTCCAAACATGGACAACACACAGACATATCCCAAACATGGACAATTCACAGACATATCCCAAACATGGACAACACACAGACATATCCCAAACATGGACAACACACAGACATATCCCAAACATGGACAACACACAGACATATCCCAAACATGGACAACACACAGACATATCCTAAACATGGACAACACATAGACATATCCCAAACATGGACAACACAGACATATCCCAAACATGGACAACACACAGACATATCCCAAACATGGACAACACACAGACATATCCCAAACATGGACAACACAGACATATCCCAAACATGGACAACACACAGACATATCCCAAACATGGACAACACAGACATATCCCAAACATGGACAACACACAGACATATCCCAAACATGGACAACACACAGACATATCCCAAACATGGACAACACAGACATATCCCAAACATGGACAACACACAGACATATCCCAAACATGGACAACACACAGACATATCCCAAACATGGACAACACAGACATATCCCAAACATGGACAACACACAGACATATCCCAAACATGGACAACACAGACATATCCCAAACATGGACAACACACAGACATATCCCAAACATGGACAACACACAGACATATCCCAAACATGGACAACACACAGACATATCCCAAACATGGACAACACACAGACATATTCCAAACATGGACAACACACAGACATATTCCAAACATGGACAACACACAGACATATCCCAAACATGGACAACACAGACGTATCCCAAACATGGACAACACACAGACATATCCCAAACATGGACAACACACAGACATATACCAAACATGGACAACACAGACCTATTTGATGGGAATCTGCCTAAATAGAGTGTCTGAATATGTCTTGCCTCAAAGCTTCGGCAGTTGACCCACCTGTAAGAATGTAGCATTTATATAGTCTGAGCCAGCAACAAGCGGCCTTGCTGGCAATATCACACGGCTTGAATTCACTGGAATAAGTCCTGCAACTTTGTTTTTTGATTCGTTGATGTATTCAAGGGCAACGGACAGCTCACTCTGCTTGGGCTGGTACTCTGTAATTTGCTACAAAATGAATGAGATGGAATTAACACACACTAACAAAATGAAACAATTTGAGAAAACTAACGCAGTGACCCTGACTTGGAAGCAGACACTATTTTATCTCTAATAAATTACTGATTGACAATTAAACAAATTATAGTGATTGGCACTTGACTTTACACAATAATATACACAGAATAACACTAAATAAGATATGAAATTAAAACTGATAATATACACAAACGAACACTAAATAAGTTCTGAAGCTAAAACTATGGCTTCGCATCCTCAGCAACTCACACAGACAAAAAAAGAATTGAGAATGAAGTATCCATTTTGGTTTGAAAGAAATCTCTAGAAACAATATGACACCAACATGACATCTGTAACAGTTCCAGCTGGAGCATGGGTGTTTAGGACTGGGGAGATTGGGCTGGCGACTCTGAGAACTAAGGTTGCCTGAATGTCAAGCACCATCTCAACACTAGGTCGACAAAGGAAACAGGTTTAAGTGGAAGAATCTGTCTGATACAGGGGGAGGTGGGGGTTTGGAGCTGACCACTGGCGTTCCGATTTAGCGTAGTGGGGGTTGGTGACAATCAGATGCCGCCACGACAGGCCCCAACATTTAGAGTGAAAGGGATTCAGGGATAATCATCCAGTAACAACTAGTTGGAGGTAATTCCAAATGAGAGTGATGGCTACGTCAGACAACCAACAGGATACCATTAGACAGCCATGATGTTCCTTGAGACTATAAAATACTCTGCAAAGATGAACTCAAACAGACTGGCTAGGAGAGAGATTGGCTAAGAGAGTGACTGACAGGCTGGCTAGGAGAGAGACTGAGAGGCTGTCAGGAGTTTGTGAGTTTGCTGGGTGACTGAACCAGCATGCACCTCGGGTTTTGGCCAGTCATTCTATAGGTGTTTATGTTGGACACCCTGTGAACAGTAAGAGATCTGAATGTGTTTCGTACGTGCAGGACACCTAGTGAACGATGCGTGATCTAATTACATGTGAATGTAAGAATACGTGAAGTGGTTGAAGTAATTGTGAATGTACAGATCGCCTAAGGACGAGATCTGAATGTCTGTAGTATTGTGCAGGACACTATGGGAACGATGTGTGTTCTGAGTGTATGTGCATGCACAGATCAACTGAGTACGTGACCACCAGTGAGTATGTGATCCAACTATAAGTGACGTGATCTAGTTGCATATGAATGCACAGATCACCTGAGCATCACGTGAACCGATCGTATGTGGATGTACAGATCACCAGATTGAAGGTGATCTGATTATATGTGAATGCACAGAACGACTGAGTACGTAATACGATCGTGAGGACGAGTGTGTGTTGAGTGTGCAGATAAAGAGAGTGCAGCGGATAGAACTGGGTTAGGTAGTTTGGAGGAACCATCACAAGCTAGTGCTTACAAACTTCCGATGTAATTCAATATATAAATTTATAGATATATGTTTATGATTATTTAGTTTAGATGTATTTTGTTCTTTTTGGCTAATAATCTTTTTGTTAAAAAAAGTATGTTAATGAATCATATAAAGTGTTTCCTGTGTGAAGTCGTGCCGTGGTGTGATACATGTTGTAACTCTTTAGATAAGTACTACGCAACTGCTAAACTACTCAGCTAAACGTCTTATGCTACCACACATCCACATGACACCAATATGACATCGACATGACACCAACATGACACCAATATGACATCAACATGACACCAACATGACACCAACATGACACCAATATCACATCGACATGACACCAATATGACATCAACATGACATCGACATGACACCAACATGACACCAATATGACACCAACATGACACCAACATGACACCAACATGACACCAACATGACACCAACTTGACACCAACATGACACCAACATGACACCAACATGACACCAACATGACACCAACATGACACACAGAAGTGAAAGAATGACTAAATCTGTATCCTAGAAATGGGAAGGAGATGATATTTACCTGAAAGTGTTTTTCTAAAAGGGAAGTGTTTGAGATATGTGGATGGAAGATACTTCTGAAGGGCAGCTCAAGCTGCATGACATAATCCATCATCAGGTCCTGGCTGACATCTGTCGTCCCATTGCCCAGCAGATATTCCAACAGCACTTCGTGGATGAATTTATATTGTTCCTGGAAGTTCATTACAAGCATATAATGAGACCAGCCCAGAACGGCAGTTGAACTAATCCAATAATAATGGAGGGGACTGGTATGGTGGGGGACAGCTGGTATGAGAGGTCAACGATCAAGCATGGAGGAGACTGGGACAGCTGGTATGAGAGGTCAACGATCAAGCATGGAGGAGACTGGGACAGCTGGTATGAGAGGTCAACGATCAAGCATGGAGGACACTGGGACAGCTGGTATGAGAGGTCAACGATCAAGCATGGAGGAGACTGGGACAGCTGGTATGAGAGGTCAACGATCAAGCATGGAGGACACTGGGACAGCTGGTATGAGAGGTCAACGATCAAGCATGGAGGACACTGGGACAGCTGATATGAGAGGTCAACGATCAAGCATGGAGGAGACTGGGACAGCTGGTATGAGAGGTCAACGATCAAGCATGGAGGACACTGGGACAGCTGGTATGAGAGGTCAACGATCAAGCATGGAGGAGACTGGGACAGCTGATATGAGAGGTCAACGATCAAGCATGGAGGACACTGGAACAGCTGATATGAGAGATCAACGATCAAGCATGGAGGAGACTGGGACAGCTGGTATGAGAGGTCAACGATCAAGCATGGAGGACACTGGGACAGCTGGTATGAGAGGTCAACGATCAAGCATGGAGGAGACTGGGACAGCTGGTATGAGAGGTCAACGATCAAGCATGGAGGAGACTGGGACAGCTGATATGAGAGGTCAACGATCAAGCATGGAGGACACTGGGACAGCTGATATTAGAGGTCAACGATCAAGCATGGAGGAGACTGGGACAGCTGATATGAGAGGTCAACGATCAAGCATGGAGGACACTGGGACAGCTGGAATGAGAGGTCAACGATCAAGCATGGAGGACACTGGGACAGCTGATATGAGAGGTCAACGATCAAGCATGGAGGAGACTGGGACAGCTGGTATGAGAGGTCAACGATCAAGCATGGAGGACACTGGGACAGCTGATATGAGAGGTCAACGGTCAAGCATGAAGGAGACTGGAACAGCTGGTATGAGAGGTCAACGATCAAGCATGGAGGAGACTGGGACAGCTGATATGAGAGGTCAACGATCAAGCATGGAGGACACTGGGACAGCTGATATTAGAGGTCAACGATCAAGCATGGAGGAGACTGGGACAGCTGATATGAGAGGTCAACGATCAAGCATGGAGGAGACTGGGACAGCTGGAATGAGAGGTCAACGATCAAGCATGGAGGAGACTGGGACAGCTGATATGAGAGGTCAACGATCAAGCATGGAGGACACTGGGACAGCTGATATTAGAGGTCAATGATCAAGCATGGAGGACACTGGGACAGCTGATATAGAGGTCAACGATCAAGCATGGAGGACACTGGGACAGCTGATATTAGAGGTCAACGATCAAGCATGGAGGACACTGGGACAGCTGGTATTGAGAGGTCAACGATCAAGCATGGAGGAGACTGGGACAGCTGGTATGAGAGGTCAACGATCAAGCATGGAGGACACTGGGACAGCTGATATTAGAGGTCAACGATCAAGCATGGAGGAGACTGGGACAGCTGGTATGAGAGGTCAACGATCAAGCATGGAGGAGATCCAGCTAAGTTATGTGTTTTACTAGCTGTAGTACCAGGCATTGCACAGAATAATTATGAAAGTCTTGCCACATCCCTCCCCTCTCTCCCATCACCAATGAACTTTCTTCTCACCCTCCAACTAGCCCATCTCTTTCTTCCCACCCTCCTCTTCCCACCCTGCTCTTCCCACCCGGCTCTACCCAATCTTCCTTAGTATGGAGACCATTGAGTGACCTATTTGCTTCGTAGCAAACATTGTGTTGAATTTGATACATACAAATCTAGTCATGGTATAACAATTCAAATTTAGTCATGGTATAACAATTCAAATTTAGTCATGGTATAACAATTCAAATTTAGTCATGTTATAACAACTCAAATTTAGTCATGCTATAACAATTCAAATTTAGTCATGGTATAACAATTCAAATTTAGTCATGGTATAACAATTCAAATTTAGTCATGGTATAACAATTCAAATTTAGTCATGTTATAACAACTCAAATTTAGTCATGCTATAACAATTCAAATTTAGTCATGGTATAACAATTCAAATTTAGTAATGGTATAACAATTCAAATTTAGTCATGGTATAACAATTCAAATTTAGTCATGGTATAATAACAATTCAAATTTAGTAATGGTATAACAATTCAAATTTAGTCATGGTATAACAATTCAAATTTCTAATAAACCTGAAATAAATAAATAACTAAACAATTCTTGTTTCAATATTGGTTCAAAACTACGATTGGTCGTATAAGTCAAGCTCACAATTTGGTGAAGATGTGTATGAGGAATTCAGAATAGGATCTATGCAAGCATTATGTGCATGTGCACCAAACCCTGAAAGGGCTTTAAGTAGCAGAATGTAGTCCAGAAAACTGAATGCGTTGTGTTGAAGTTTACAGCTTGACTGCGATATTTGCACCTTTCGGTCCAACACATCTGACTTAGCAGGCATTTTTTGAGTACCGGGTTAGCCTTCCCCCTTCGATCGCTTCTCCTTAGCCAGTCTGCTCTCCCTTCTCCTTAGCCAGTCTGCTCTCCCTTCTCCTTAGCCAGTCTGCTCTCCCTTCTCCTTAGCCAGTCTGCTCTCCCTTCTCCTTAGCCAGTCTGCTCTCCCTTCTCCTTAGCCAGTCTGCTCTCCCTTCTCCTTAGCCAGTCTGCTCTCCCTTCTCCTTAGCCAGTCTGCTCTCCCTTCTCCTTAGCCAGTCTGCCCTCCCTTCTCCTTAGCCAGTCTGCTCTCCCTTCTCCTTAGCCAGTCTGCTCTCCCTTCTCCTTAGCCAGTCTGCCCTCCCTTCTCCTTAGCCAGTCTGCTCTCCCTTCTCCTTAGCCAGTCTGCCCTGCTTGCAGCCTATTATCCAGGATCACCGCATGGAGGTGTAGAAGGGTCTTGGTAGCTGTTCGCCGGCCCTGACGCTAGCAGTCAGCTATGGGTCGCTGACTGCTGCAGCTCATGTGCTGCTCAGCGTCTTGATCCATTTTCTATTCTAAGTTAGACTAAAACCTAAGAGGGATCAACAAGAATTCCTACGCCATTTTGGTGTAGCTGGGACAAGATGTGGACAGACACACCCCCTCACGTACAGATATAGAGTGGAACATCATAGAATGGCAGAATATAGCATAGTATTCTCAGTGTACACAAGCAAAGAGAATATAGCATAGTATTCTCAGTGTACACAAGCAAGGAGAATATAGCATAGTATTCTCAGTGTACACAAGCAAGGAGAATATAGCATAGTATTCTCAGTGTACACAAGCAAGGAGAATATAGCATAGTATTCTCAGTGTACACAAGCAAGGAGAATATAGCATAGTATTCTCAGTGTACACAAGCTGCATTTAAGCCTGTTTGGTTTTGTCAGCCACCATTAGGTTACAGATTCCCATCTGAATACTAAGACATACACATTACTCGGTGTCATTCTTCTATAACCACATCTATTATCCTCACAAACTTGGCATATCCTCACCAACTTGGCATATCCTCACCAACTTGGCATATCCTCACCACCTTGGCATATCCTCACCAACTTGTCATATCCTCAGCACCTTGGCATATCCTCACCAACTTGGCATATCCTCACCACCTTGGCATATCCTCACCAACTTGTCATATCCTCAGCACCTTGGCATATCCTCACCAACTTGGCATATCCTCACCAACTTGGCAAATCCTCACCAACTTGGCATATCCTCACAAACTTGGCATATCCTCACAAATGGCATATCCTCACAAACTTGGCATATCCTCACAAACCTGGCATATCCTCACCAACTTGGCATATTCTCACCAACTTGGCATATCCTCACAAACCTGGCATATCCTCACAAACTTGGCATATCCTCACAAACTTGGCATATCCTCACAAACTTGGCATATCCTCACAAACTTGTCCGTCTGTCTCAGACTTCTCTCCTTTAGTTTACCCCTCAAATAACCACATCTATTTTCCTCACAAACTTGGCATATCCTCACAAACTTGGCATATCCTCACAAACTTGGCATATCCTCACAAACTTGGCATATCCTCACAAACTTGGCATATCCTCACAAACTTGGCATATCCTCACAAACTTGGCCATCTTTCTCAGAATTCTCCTGACATCATATAGTCTGTACATTGAAGACAGTGATTCTGCCAACCTGCTCCTCTGGTGAAGTCAACAGATATCCTAACATAAATGTGACCTTGACATAAATGTGACCTTGACATAAATGTGACCTCAACATAAATGTGACCTTGGCATAAATGTCAAATTGACATAAATGTGACATTGGCCCTAAAGAAACAAGATGATGTATGAAGACACACATAAACATATTACCTCTGTTTGAACTAGAAAGTTTCTCTGTTGGCGGATGTTCCGGATAAAACTGGGTATGTTGACACTTCCTTTATCCAATATTTTGGCAATCATGCTGTCAATCAAAATATATGTGCCTGTACGTCCAACTCCAGCGCTGAGATAAGGCAACAGAAAATGAGCTCAGAATGACATTAATAGAAGCAGCAAACTGAAACTGGGAGTTGAACACAAGGACGTAAACATCACGAAACCCTAAGCTGCCAGGGTAAGAATAGAATTTGTACGTGGAAATAGCAGAAATATGTTCAGGCAAACTGAACAGTAAGGATACATGGACCAAAAAAGTTTAATAGACAAGGACAGAGAGAAACAGATACCAACTCACACCACAATCATGAGAAACCAATGGTGGCTTGTACTGCAACAGAATATGGCAGATGTTGACGGGGAGTTAACCCTTAAAAGGCACAAGGCCATTTCACGAGACGATTAGACAGTCACGTTTTAACATTCCGCTACATGAACTGGCGCCACTCTTTGCAACGAATTAAATGTATTTAATATGGGTTTAACCCAAATCCAGCTAGTATAAGCCCACAACAATGCCATTTCAGATTCCATTTCTAGAGCGTGGGTTAACATATTTATCAATTATGTACTACTAAATTAACAAATAAAAATGTAAACAAAGATATTTTGTCTACTTTGCTTTACTTGAAGAAATGGTGTCCTCCCTCCCCATTCTCGTGGGACACGATATTCGGCAGTACATGTCTCACAGATAATTCAATCATGACTTGGAATAGACAGACATGTAGATGAAGAATTGTTAAGCATGGACAGTTCTAATTCAGAAGGAAATATTCATAATAAATTGATATCGGAAAGTGCGTCAGTGATATTTTGTTTCCATAAAATGGGCGTTGTCGCTCGAAATGTACCAACGCCAAGTTTTAAATATTTTTATTTCCTATCCAACATTCTAAACTACTGCAACGTCATTTCCTCTTCCTGTCCTTGTTTCGGTCTCACGAAGTGGGCTGGTAAGTGATTGAGAAGTAATTTGGCACATTTTGTTCAATAATCTAACGAAAGTAGCGATTTTTTTCAACTTTTTTTCATTTGAAGAAATGGCTTCCTCTACCAATTCTCGTGGCGCACGATTTTCTGCTGTTCAGGCCATTAAGATGATTTAAATCTGGGCTGAAGAAGATACAGATGACATGACTGATAGTAGGGGACGGCGTGGCCTAGTGGTTAAGTGGCACGGCTCACAACCAGAAGGTGCTGGGTTCGATCCCCATCACAGCACCGGCCGTTACCCCGGGGAAACAAACCCTTAGAAAATGCAGGAGGAAGCAGACCCTTACATAAAATGCATGCTGAAGTCGGATGCACTGGGCCGACAGGCGCAAAAATAAAAACCACAGTGTAACGCACACACACCTTGGGGAATTGATAAATAAGGCGAACGCAAAAACAAAAACAAAAAAAACCAAAAAAAAACATGACATAGTGAAAGTTCTCATTCAGAAGAAGAAGGGGATGTTAGAAATACATCATCGTACAGTGCCACCAGGGATAGTTAGAGTGAGCAAGAGGAGGAGTCTCTCATCCATAGTAGAGGAAAGGGTAAAGGTCCTATGCCTAAGAGAGGACGAGGAGCAAGGTCAAGATCTGTACTTGATAGGAATCCTGGTCCGAGGCCTAGTACTAGTACCAGCAGTACAGTAGATCCATCTACAGTGTTTCCTGTTTCAATGGCAACTACTAGGGCAGACGCTCAGGTTAGTGATGAGGAGTAATGGAGGGAGGTATTTGAGGGCAGCACAGACAATACCTTTCGGTTTATTCCCCCTCAGCCAAGAATCCCTGGTGTCAATCCTGACATTATTCCAGAGAATGCATCACCCTTATTTTGCTTTAAAGCTTTATTTACTGATGCCATTATGGAAGACCTTGTCAGGTCAGTAAATGATTATGCGGCCCAACGGTGCCTGGCAATGAAAGAAACAACTGCGGTACGGTCAGTTTTTCTAACATGGTCACCAGTGAATGTGCCTGAGCTACATAAATTCTTTGCTGTCATTATTGTTATTAGCTCTGTAAAGAAGTCTAAAATTAGTGACTACTGGGCACATGATGAGACTACAGAAACACCTTGGTTCAGGAAGGTATTCACGAGGGAAAAGTTCAAAGCTTTGTATTATACAATGTTTCACGTAAGCAATCCTGATTCGCAGGGCAAAGTCAAAGTCAATTTGTGCAAAGCTTGCTACTTCAATTTCAAAAATCCTATTGCCCATTCAAGGAACTTTCTGTGGATGAAATGGTCATTGGATGGAAGGGAAGGTGGGCCCATAAGATGTTCAATGCATCAAAGCCAAAAAAATACCACGTCAAAACCTTTGGCCTCTGCGACAGCAACACTGCTTATGTTGTCAACATATTGATATATTTTGGTAGCAATACATCTTACAATCCAGACCCAGATCCAAGCAGTCAACAAGCCGTCAAAGTATTTGACAAGCTTTTAGAACCTTGTGGGAAAGGCCATCACATTTATGCTGACCGTTACTACACCAGCTATCCGCTGCTGCAGTACCTTACCAGTAATTGCCATTACTACACTGGTTCGGTCAACATAAACCGCAGAGATTTTCCACAAGCTTTCAAGACAACAAAATTGTCCTTTTTACAAATGAAATGGTTTCTCCATATAGAAAGAACATTTCTCTGCGTGATTTCAGAGACAAGAAGGCTAAAAAACCCTGCTTGCTTGTCTCTAGTGAAGCCTCGGTGACCACCAAACATTTAACAAGTCGTTCTGGTGTAGTGAAGGATAAACCATCAATGATTGATGACTACAACTACCGCATGAATGGGTGTGATAAGGTTGATCAGTGTGTCGCAACATATGGTACCTTCACTAGAAGAACAAGGAAATGGTGGAAGAAAATTTTCTTTTGGATTTTTGAAGTAGCTCAGCTGAATTCATTTATTTTGCATGCCCTGACCAGGTCTGCAAACACAAAAAAGCAGCCCTATCTCAAATTTAAAAGGCAATTAGTTACTGAGCTTCGCCTTTTTGCAGCTACAGAGACGCCCAGCTTGCAGGTGGAACCTTACATCAGCAGCCATGCAAACAGACACAGTGGAAAAAGACACATTATCAAAAAGTCTACACTGTGTCGTCAATGTATTGTTCGCAGTACTCCAAATGCGAGAGTTAGGACATTTTTTTGTCAAGGATGCCCAGACCAGCCATTTCTTCATCCAAATCACTGTTTTGAACAGCATCATTTAAAATAAATGTAAATTAAAATCAGCTGTACAAAGATAAAAAATTTTTTTTTAGAGAATTTGTGCCATTTTATTTTTCAATTCACCAAACACTGCTCAATGCTCATAATAATGTTATTTCTGATCCAAGAGTGATGAAACTTACCCAATATTGTGTAAATATGGATATATTATCAAAAGAAAGAATTTTTGTGTGTCAACATTGTGAAGGATTCATTTGAATGAAATGGTAAGTGAAAAAATGTTTACAAATTATTTATTGTTTTTATTTTTGTTTACTCATTACATCATTTTTTGCATGCAACTTCACTGTACAGACATCTTATTGCATTGTTTCTAAAAGGAGCAATCATTCCTGAACATTTTGATATATAAAACATGATCACACAATAAAAGATAACAGATATATGAATAATTTTGTCACAGCAGTCAGGTGCGAACATTTTTGTAGAAAAATAGGCGTGTAAAATCGTGGTTTTTCACTGCGTCTACTAAGTGTTAATACATGTTGAGACACATCACAACAAACCTGGACAACACTGAGACACATCACAAACATGGACAACACTGAGACACATCACAACAAACATGGACAACACTGAGACACATCACAAACATGGACAACACTGAGACACATCACAAACATAGACAACACTGAGACACATCACAACAAACATGGACAACACTGAGACACATCACAGACATGGACAACACTGAGACACATCACAACAAACATGGACAACACTGAGACACATCACAGACATGGACAACACTGAGACACATCACAACAAACATGGACAACACTGAGACACACAACAACAAACATAGACAACACTGAGACACATCACAAACCTGCAATGGACAACACTGAGACACATCACAACAAACATAGACAACACTGAGACACATCACAACAAACATGGACAACACTGAGACACATCACAACAAACATGGACAACACTGAGACACATCACAACAAACATAGACAACACTGAGACACATCACAAACATGGACAACACTGAGACACATCACAACAAACATGGACAACACTGAGACACATCACAGACCTGCAATGGACAACACTGAGACACATCACAGACATGGACAACACTGAGACACATCACAACAAACATGGACAACACTGAGACACATCACAAACCTGGACAACACTGAGACACATCACAGACATGGACAACACTGAGACACATCACAAACATGGACAACACTGAGACACATCACAAACCTGGACAACACTGAGACACATCACAAACCTGGACAACACTGAGACACATCACAAACATGGACAACACTGAGACACATCACAAACCTGGACAACACTGAGACACATCACAACAAACATGGACAACACTGAGACACATCACAGACCTGCAATGGACAACACTGAGACACATCACAAACATGGACAACACTGAGACACATCACAAACATGGACAACACTGAGACACATCACAAACCTGCAATGGACAACATTGAGATACATCACAAACATGGACAGCACTGAGACACATCACAAACATGGACAACACTGAGACACATCACAAACCTGCAATGGACAATAATGGGACCATTTTCTGGTCCACTCTGAGCGGCCGACTTCTGCACAAAGGACAGAACGGGTAAAGAATAGTCTGGAACTCCGTGATCAGGCCACTGTGTGTAGTGATAGTGGTACACAGTCCTTACCGCAGCACTGCTTGCTGGATAGTCCTGAAAGATTAACCTGATCTCAAATACTACCCACTTTATCACATACATCAAATTACATGAGGCTAGCAACATGATCATGTCAAACCACCGCTACTAAAACCACAATCACTGCAAGTTTTTAGGTACAGGTATCATGTAGTTCCGCTCTGTGGTCGAGAAACCCACAGATACATTTCTGGCATCTGACCACGGTCGGAAGGAGAGTCACAGATACATTTTTGGCATCTGACCACGGTCGGAAGGAGAGTCACAGATACATTTCTGGCATCTGACCACGGTCGGAAGGAAAGCCACAGATACATTTCTGGCATCTGACCACGGTCAGAAGGAGAGTCACAGATACATTTCTGGCATCTGACCACGGTCGGAAGGAGGGTCACAGATACATTTCTGGCATCTGACCACGGTCGGAAGGAGAGTCCCAGATACATTTCTGGCATCTGACCACGGTCGGAAGGAGAGTCCCAGATACATTTCTGGCATCTGACCACGATGGGAAGGAAAGCCACAGATGCATTTCTGGAATCTGACCACTGTGGAAGGAAAGCCACAGATGCATTTCTGGCATCTGACCACGGTCGGAAGGAAAGCCACAGATACATTTTGGCATCTGACCACGGTCGGAAGGAAAGCCACAGGTGCATTTCTGGCATCTGACCACGGTCGGAAGGAAAGCCACAGATGCATTTCTGGCATCTGACCACGGTCGGAAGGAGAGTCACAGATACATTTCTGGCATCTGACCACGGTCGGAAGGAAAGCCACAGATGCATTTCTGGAATCTGACCACTGTGGAAGGAAAGCCACAGATGCATTTCTGGCATCTGACCACGGTCGGAAGGAAAGCCACAGATACATTTTGGCATCTGACCACGGTCGGAAGGAAAGCCACAGATGCATTTCTGGCATCTGACCACGGTCGGAAGGAAAGCCACAGATGCATTTCTGGCATCTGACCACGGTCGGAAGGAAAGCCACAGATACATTTCTGGCATCTGACCACGGTGGGAAGGAGAGTCACAGATACATTTCTGGCATCTGACCATGGTCGGAAGGAAAGCCACAGATACATTTCTGGCATCTGACCACGGTGGGAAGGAGAGTCACAGATACATTTCTGGCATCTGACCATGGTCGGAAGGAAAGCCACAGATACATTTCTGGCATCTGACCACGGTGGGAAGGAGAGCCACAGAACCACCAGATCTATTAATAGAATTCTCAAAAGTAAACCGCTCTGAGAAGCTGATTACTACGGTGGAGAAGAAGGTGCCCTGTAAGCTTGTTTGTGGTCTTATAATTCACTTGGAGAAAAGATGTTAATTGACCAATCAATCAATCAATCAGATAACTGACCAATCAATCAATCATATGTATAAGCCTATTATCCATGTCAGAAAAGGCTTGGGGCTGGCAACTTCAACATATAAAATATAATGCTACATAAACTTCCACACTGCTAGAGCGTACACATGCTTACTCCAGGCTTACTGCGAGGAGGCAAACTACAGCGGTAATTCCATGCTCCTATTGGAGCAAAAAAAAGAAGGATAGGGGACATATGATACTAAATGTTTGAGACGTTAATACCGACCGTAACAACCCATACACATATTGAGACGTGCAGAAGTCAGCCACGGACATCAATCAAGCCAAGTGTAACAACCCATACACATATTGAGACGTACAGAAGTCAAGTCAGCCACGGCCATCAATCAAGCCAAGTGTAACAACCCATACACATATTGAGACGTACAGAAGTCAAGTCAGCCACGGCCATCAATCAAGCCAAGTGTAACAACCCATACACATATTGAGACGTACAGAAGTCAAGTCAGCCAAGTGTAACGGATAAGGCAAAGAGCAACACATATTACCTTCTTTTTCTTCTTCTCTCCAGTAACCTAACAGATGATAGGGACGTCTCATCTCACTCACAGACACCGCCGTCTATACATCTTCAGTTGTTGTCGCTTTCAAGGTTTTCTCCATACATTTCTGAACATTGTCTGTCTAGTGTATTGTGACAGATTTAGTCTTGGCAGACAAATCTTGTCTCCCGATTGACAGCTTATTTTGTCTAGAATTACTTCGCAATCATGATTAAAGATATTTCTTTAAATTTAGAGGTGGACTTTCCACCATACCTGACCACTCACGTCAGTTATACCATGACAGTGTCATGGATTCATATCAGCGCCCAGGACACCATTTTGAAAGTAGCACCGGCAGCAAAATAGTCCAGTGTTATAAAAGCCTGGCGGGCCGGTAGACCAGGTCATATTTTTCGGAGAGATTCAAAGAGAGATGGCATTTCAGAGCCGACACATTCCTTCAGAGAGATACATTACCAGAGAGACGATTCAGAGAGGGACTCACTTTGAGAATCGATTCAGTCAGAGAAGACTGAATGTCGCATTGACGGAGTTCCAGTTTGCAGAAGTAAAGTATTCATTTGTGAGTAATTAGATAGAATTTCATCAGGTTAAAGTTTAACCAGCGTCAGCCACGTTGGTAACCTTTCAAGTTTATAGTCATCGCAGAGATCTCACAGAAGCAGTCTAGATCAGTCATAGCTACTCGCTATAGGAAAGAAGAGGCTTCCTGACATTTAAATCGGCTGAGAGAGAACTCTACCATTTGACACGTGTGTCAACCTGCGCCAGGTTACCATGTTGTCAACCCGCGCCAGGTTACCACATGGTCAACCCGCGCCAGGTTACCACGTGGTCAACCTGCCTTTGTTCAAAATACGTGGCAGTTTAACACGCGGCTGCCTTGCCAAGTTTGTAGTCATCGTAGATTCACAGCAGGAGTTTAGTCTTTCGACATCCACCATACAGATCGACAGAGCCAAGGACGTTTATCTGGGTTGGGTTTAAACCACGAATTAGTCATCAGCGTCAATACGTCATAATTGGGATTCATGTTACGGCAGACTAAGTATGGAAAGTAGACTGTGGACAATAGTTCTAAGTTTAGCGGTAGTGGGTGATTTAAGTTAGGTAGCCATTAGTTAGGAGCGTGTAGGAAGTTGTGTATGGTAGAAGAGTGATTTAAGTTAGGTAGCCATTAGTTAGGAGCATGTAGGAAGTTGTGTATGGTAGAAGAGTGATTTAAGTTAGGTAGCTATTAGTTAGGAGCGTGTAGGAAGTTGTGTATGGTAGAAGAGAGATTTAAGTTAGGTAACCATTAGTTAGGAGCGTGTAGGAAGTTGTGTATGGTAGAAGAGTGATTTAAGTTAGGTAACCATTAGTTAGGAGCGTGTAGGAAGTTGTGTATGGTAGAAGAGTGATTTAAGTTAGGTAACCATTAGTTAGGAGCGTGTAGGAAGTTGTGTATGGTAGAAGAGTGATTTAAGTTAGGTAGCCATTAGTTAGGAGCGTGTAGGAAGTTGTGTATGGTAGAAGAGAGATTTAAGTTAGGTAACCATTAGTTAGGAGCGTGTAGGAAGTTGTGTATGGTAGAAGAGTGATTTAAGTTAGGTAACCATTAGTTAGGAGCGTGTAGGAAGTTGTGTATGGTAGAAGAGTGATTTAAGTTAGGTAACCATTAGTTAGGAGCGTGTAGGAAGTTGTGTATGGTAGAAGAGTGATTTAAGTTAGGTAGCCATTAGTTAGGAGCGTGTAGGAAGTTGTGTATGGTAGAAGAGAGATTTAAGTTAGGTAACCATTAGTTAGGAGCGTGTAGGAAGTTGTGTACGGTAGAAGAGTGATTTAAGTTAGGTAACCATTAGCTAGGAGCGTGTAGGAAGTTGTGTATGGTAGAAGAGTGATTTAAGTTAGGTAACCATTAGTTAGGAGCGTGTAGGAAGTTGTGTATGGTAGAAGAGTGATTTAAGTTAGGTAGCCATTAGTTAGGAGCGTGTAGGAAGTTGTGTATGGTAGAAGAGAGATTTAAGTTAGGTAACCATTAGTTAGGAGCGTGTAGGAAGTTGTGTATGGTAGAAGAGTGATTTAAGTTAGGTAACCATTAGCTAGGAGCGTGTAGGAAGTTGTGTATGATAGAAGAGTGATTTAAGTTAGGTAGCCATTAGCTAGGAGCGTGTAGGAAGTTGTGTATTATAGAAGAGTGATTTAAGTTAGGTAGCCATTAGCTAGGAGCGTGTAGGAAGTTGTGTAAGGTAGAAGAGAGGAAATGTTGTAATGTGCAGTAATGAAGAATTTGTTTTGATTGTTTTGAAATAGTGTCCTTAGTTTATTGAAGTGTTAGTTGATGTGATAGTGTCCTTAGTTTATTGAAGTGTTAGTTGATGTGATAGTGTCCTTAGTTTATTGAAGTGTTAGTTGATGTGATAGTGTCCTTAGTTTATTGAAGTGTTAGTTGATGTGATAGTGTCCTTAGTTTATTGAAGTGTTAGTTGATGTGATAGTGTCCTTAATTTATTGAAGTGTTAGTTGATGTGATAGTGTCCTTAGTTTATTGAAGTGTTAGTTGATGTGATAGTGTCCTTAGTTTATTGAAGTGTTAGTTGATGTGATAGTGTCCTTAGTTTATTGAAGTGTTAGTTGATGTGATAGTGTCCTTAGTTTATTGAAGTGTTAGTTGATGTGATAGTGTCCTTAGTTTATTGAAGTGTTAGTTGATGTGATAGTGTCCTTAGTTTATTGAAGTGTTAGTTGATGTGATAGTGTCCTTAGTTTATTGAAGTGTTAGTTGGTGCGATAGTGTCCTTAGTTTATTGAAGTGTTAGTTGATGTGATAGAATTGTAGACCGCAAAAGGTGCATAGTCGAGGTGCGGCCTCAGAGAGCCAGGAGAGCAAAACCCTGTTCCGTCTGCTACAGCATTTTGGGTCTTCCTCTCTTTCTTGTTCCTAGGACTCTTCCTCTGAGTTTAATGTTGGTTAACCCATTTGATCTTGACATACGACCACACCATTGGAGTGTGAGAAAGAAGTCTTTGAATGGTCCAACATTCCGACGGAATGTGTTTTGTATCTGGACATTTGAGATTTGATTCTCGTATTTTATTCCAAGTATCTGTCTGAAGCATCTCATCTGTAATGTTTGGATTTTTCATTTCAATTCAGCATTTAATGTCCATGTTTCACACCCATAAAGGTATGCTGAACGAATCCATATCCGCATCCACTTGAAGGAATATGTTCTGATCTTTTCATGTTGGTTTCAGTGTTGTGAGAACTGAAGTCATGTGTGCTGTCCTAGATCGGAGTTCTCATTTTGTGCCATTTTCTCCAATTAAGATCCAAGAAACTGTAACTCTTTTCCTGTCCCCAGTGCTTGTCCATTTATAGTGCTTGTTCATTTATAGTGCTTGTCGATTTATAGTTCTTGTCCATTTATAATTGCTTGTCCATTTATAGTGCTTGTCCATTTATAGTGCTTGTCCATTTATAGTGCTTGTCCATTTATAGTGCTTGTCCATTTATAGTTGCTTGTCCATTTATAGTGCTTGTCCATTTATAGTTCTTGTCCATTTATAATTGCTTGTCCATTTATAGTGCTTGTCCATTTATAGTGCTTGTCCATTTATAGTTCTTGTTCATTTATAGTGCTTGTCCATTTATAGTGCTTGTCCATTTATAGTTGCTTGTCCATTTATAGTGCTTGTCCATTTATAGTTCTTGTCCATTTATAGTGCTTGTCCATTTATAGTGCTTGTCCATTTATAGTGCTTGTCCATTTATAGTGCTTGTCCATTTATAGTGCTTGTCCATTTATAGTGCTTGTCCATTTATAGTGCTTGTCCATTTATAGTGCTTGTCCATTTATAGTGCTTGTCCATTTATAGTGCTTGTCCATTTATAGTGCTTGTCCATTTATAGTGCTTGTCCATTTATAGTGCTTGTCCATTTATAGTGCTTGTCCATTTATAGTGCTTGTCCATTTATAGTGCTTGTCCATTTATAGTGCTTGTCCATTTACAGTGATTGTCCATTTACAGTGATTGTCCATTTATAATTGCTTGTCCATTTATAGTGCTTGTCCATTTATAGTGCTTGTCCATTTACAGTGATTGTCCATTTATAGTGCTTGTCCATTTATAATTGCTTGTCCATTTATAGTGCTTGTCCATTTACAGTGATTGTCCATTTATAGTGCTTGTCCATTTATAATTGCTTGTCCATTTATAGTGCTTGTCCATTTATAGTGCTTGTTCATTTATAGTGCTTGTTCATTTATAGTGCTTGTCCATTTATAGTGCTTGTCCATTTATAGTGCTTGTCCTTTTATAGTGCTTGTCCTTTTATAGTGCTTGTTCATTTATAGTGCTTGTTCATTTATAGTGCTTGTCCTTTTATAGTGCTTGTCCTTTTATAGTGCTTGTTCATTTATAGTGCTTGTCCATTTATAGTGCTTGTCCATTTATTGTGCTTGTCCATTTATAGTGCTTGTTCATTTATAGTGCTTGTTCATTTATAGTGCTATCTTCTTTGATTCCCCCTTGCTATCTGTCATTAGCTGGGTCTGTGCTGTGTTGATGTCCACATTATATCTTAAGATATAATCAAGTCTGGGTGTTAATGCAAATAGCTTTCTGCCATCTCCAGCAATGCATCCCCATCTATGAATCGCAGATTTGTAGCACACATCAGACATCAAAATACAAAACCATATTAAAAATTTAACCAGGCTTCCCAACTCGATGCCACATTTTGACATGCAAAGCTCAGCTCAGACTTCAGACAACAACATATCTCAGATATTGAATAATCGTTCAAAGAAACATTGGATTAATGTGGACATTTTTGACCATTTAAATGTTGCATTTATCCCTCAGTTGCCACGTTGAATGTTCCATGACAGGTTTTCAAATTGTTTCCAGGATCAAGACGCTGAGCAGCACATGAGCTGCAGCAGTCAGCGACCCATAGCCAACTGCTAGCATCAGGACCAGCGAACCAGAACTGCCAAGACTCTTCTACACCTCCACGTGGTGATCCTGGATAACAGGCTGCAACAGAGCAGACTGGCTTAGGAGAAGGGATCGAAGACGAAAGGCTAACCTGGTACTCAAAACATGCCTGCTGAAGTCGGATGTGTTGGACCGAAATGTGCAAATATTGCAGTCAAGCTGTAAACTATGACACAGCGCATCCCGTTCTCTGCGCTACATTCTGCTACCTAAGCCCTTTCAGGGATTGGTAGCGGGAGATTGAGAACGAACGAAGCCAAAGCCAAGCCAAACTGTTTCCTTTTCTTAAGTAGGTTTTTTATAATAGCAAGAGGTTGAATTTATGTATAAATTAGACATGAATTTGATTTTCTTGAAGCAACAAAAATGGCTTTTATAATTATTTTCATTTTTAGAAATACAATTTTCTAGTCAAATGCCAACATTATTCTGGGTGCGTTTTGCTGACGATGGCTAAAGGCTATTTTGTACTTATTTTAAATTTACCTGGACCGCACTAATGTACAACATTCAAGGTCAAGGACACAGACACAGGTGTACAGAATTCTTAAAGAAATGGCCCACCTTCTCATCTCCTACAAGAAAGACCCTGATGATGTAAAATGCACGAGAATCCGTGGATAGTAGCCTGACTGTCAAATGTCCGTATGTTTCTTCTCCATTGGTGGGCCAGTACTGCTCACATTTGTTCTAGAAGGAGAGAAAATCAATGCAGACAAGATTCAGGCAAGATTAACAGGCAAGATTAACAACAGGCAAGATTAACAGGCAAGAGTAACAAGACAAGATTAACAGGCAAGACTAACAACAGACAAGATTACAACTGAACAGATTAACAGACAAAATTAACAACAGAAAATATTAACAGACACGATTAACAGACAAGATTAACAACAAACAAGATTACAACTGAACAGATTAACATACAAAATTAACAGCAGAACAGATTAACATATAAGATTAACAAGAGACAAGATTAACAACAGCCAAAATTAAAAACAGACAAGATTAACAACTAGATATTTACTTGTAAAATGGGAGGTAACATGTGAACTGTGATGGATGGTGTAAAATGGGAGGTATCATGTGGACAATGAGGGATGGTGTAAAATGGGAGGTATCATGTGAACTGTGATGGATGGTGTAAAATGGGAGGTATCATGTGGACAATGAGGGATGGTGTAAAATGGGAGGTATCATGTGAACTGTGATGGATGGTGTAAAATGGGAGGTATCATGTGGACAATGAGGGATGGTGTAAAATGGGAGGTATCATGTGAACTGTGATGGATGGTGTAAAATGGGAGGTATCATGTGGACAATGAGGGATGGTGTAAAATGGGAGGTATCATGTGAACTGTGATGGATGGTGTAAAATGGGAGGTATCATGTGGACAATGAGGGATGGTGTAAAATGAGAGGTATCATGTGGACTGTGATGGATGGTGTAAAATGGGAGGGCTTGTACATATTTCTTCAAATATCATGAACTACTGGTTATACTTTGCTTGGAAATTGAGAGAGCCAACTCTAACCTGACATAGAAGATTGAGAGAGTCAACTCTAACCTGACACTTATAGAAGATTGAGAGAGTCAACTCTAACCTGACACTTATAGAAGATTGAGAGAGCCAACTCTAACCTGACACTTATAGAAGATTGAGAGAGTCAACTCTAACCTGACACTTATAGAAGATTGAGAGAGCCAACTCTAACCTGACATAGAAGATTGAGAGAGCCAACTCTAACCTGACATAGAAGATTGAGAGAGCCAACTCTAACCTGACATAGAAGATTGAGAGAGCCAACTCTAACCTGACACTTATAGAAGATTGAGAGAGCCAACTCTAACCTGACATAGAAGATTGAGAGAGCCAACTCTAACCTGACACTTATAGAAGATTGAGAGAGCCAACTCTAACCTGACATAGAAGATTGAGAGATCCAACTCTAACCTGACATAGAAGATTGAGAGAGTCAACTCTAACCTGACACTTATAGAAGATTGAGAGAGTCAACTCTAACCTGACACTTATAGAAGATTGAGAGAGCCAACTCTAACCTGACATAGAAGATTGAGAGATCCAACTCTAACCTGACATAGAAGATTGAGAGAGTCAACTCTAACCTGACACTTATAGAAGATTGAGAGAGTCAACTCTAACCTGACATAGAAGATTGAGAGAGCCAACTCTAACCTGACACTTATAGAAGATTGAGAGATCCAACTCTAACCTGACATAGAAGATTGAGAGAGTCAACTCTAACCTGACACTTATAGAAGATTGAGAGAGCCAACTCTAACCTGACACTTATAGAAGATTGAGAGAGTCAACTCTAACCTGACACTTATAGAAGATTGAGAGAGCCAACTCTAACCTGACATAGAAGATTGAGAGAGTCAACTCTAACCTGACACTTATAGAAGATTGAGAGAGTCAACTCTAACCTGACATAGAAGATTGAGAGAGCCAACTCTAACCTGACACTTATAGAAGATTGAGAGATCCAACTCTAACCTGACATAGAAGATTGAGAGAGTCAACTCTAACCTGACACTTATAGAAGATTGAGAGAGCCAACTCTAACCTGACACTTATAGAAGATTGAGAGAGCCAACTCTAACCTGACACTTATAGACGATTGAGAGATCCAACTCTAACCTGACACTTATAGAAGATTGAGAGATCCAACTCTAACCTGACATAGAAGATTGAGAGAGTCAACTCTAACCTGACACTTATAGAAGATTGAGAGAGTCAACTCTAACCTGACATAGAAGATTGAGAGAGCCAACTCTAACCTGACACTTATAGAAGATTGAGAGATCCAACTCTAACCTGACACTTATAGAAGATTGAGAGATCCAACTCTAACCTGACATAGAAGATTGAGAGAGTCAACTCTAACCTGACACTTATAGAAGATTGAGAGAGTCAACTCTAACCTGACATAGAAGATTGAGAGAGCCAACTCTAACCTGACACTTATAGAAGATTGAGAGATCCAACTCTAACCTGACATAGAAGATTGAGAGAGTCAACTCTAACCTGACACTTATAGAAGATTGAGAGAGCCAACTCTAACCTGACACTTATAGAAGATTGAGAGAGTCAACTCTAACCTGACACTTATAGAAGATTGAGAGAGCCAACTCTAACCTGACACTTATAGAAGATTGAGAGATCCAACTCTAACCTGACATAGAAGATTGAGAGAGTCAACTCTAACCTGACACTTATAGAAGATTGAGAGAGCCAACTCTAACCTGACACTTATAGAAGATTGAGAGAGCCAACTCTAACCTGACACTTATAGACGATTGAGAGATCCAACTCTAACCTGACACTTATAGAAGATTGAGAGATCCAACTCTAACCTGACATAGAAGATTGAGAGAGTCAACTCTAACCTGACACTTATAGAAGATTGAGAGAGTCAACTCTAACCTGACATAGAAGATTGAGAGAGCCAACTCTAACCTGACACTTATAGAAGATTGAGAGATCCAACTCTAACCTGACACTTATAGAAGATTGAGAGATCCAACTCTAACCTGACATAGAAGATTGAGAGAGTCAACTCTAACCTGACACTTATAGAAGATTGAGAGAGTCAACTCTAACCTGACATAGAAGATTGAGAGAGCCAACTCTAACCTGACACTTATAGAAGATTGAGAGAGTCAACTCTAACCTGACATAGAAGATTGAGAGAATTACATATATTCACCAAGAGATTACACAACAAAGAGAGTTGTCTTACCCTTCCCTTCTCCGTCAAGTTTGTGATCATGACAATAACATTTGTGTTGTGTTGCCACACCATCTGCCAAAAATCTGGCACTGTCTGAGTTAACGGCCCTTGTGTTGCTATATATATCTTTTGATTATTGTAGCCCTAACAGAAACAACATGAACAATTTAAAACCAATGTACAATGAGAATCTATAATCTACACAGACATTCCCTTGTTTCTGTACAATGAGAATCTATAATCTACACAGACATGCCCTTGTTTCTGTACAATTAGAATCTATAATCTACACAGACATGCCCTTGTTTCTGTACAATTAGAATCTATAATCTACACAGATATTCCCTTGTTTCTGTACAATGAGAATCTATAATCTACACAGACATGCCCTTGTTTCTGTACAATTAGAATCTATAATCTACACAGACATGCCCTTGTTTCTGTACAATTAGAATCTATAATCTACACAGACATGCCCTTGTTTCTGTACAATTAGAATCTATAATCTACACAGATATTCCCTTGTTTCTGTACAATGAGAATCTATAATCTACACAGACATGCCCTTGTTTCTGTACAATTAGAATCTACACAGATATTCCCTTGGTTCTGTACAATGAGAATCTACACAGACATGCCCTTGTTTCTGTACAATGAGAATCTATAATCTACACAGACATGCCCTTGTTTCTGTACAATTAGAATCTATAATCTACACAGACATGCCCTTGTTTCTGTACAATTAGAATCTATAATCTACACAGATATTCCCTTGTTTCTGTACAATGAGAATCTATAATCTACACAGACATGCCCTTGTTTCTGTACAATTAGAATCTACACAGACATTCCCTTGTTTCTGTACAATGAGAATCTATAATCTACACAGACATGCCCTTGTTTCTGTACAATTAGAATCTACACAGATATTTCCTTGGTTCTGTACAATGAGAATCTACACAGACATGCCCTTGTTTCTGTACAATTAGAATCTACACAGACATTCCCTTGTTTCTGTACAATGAGAATCTATAATCTACACAGACATGCCCTTGTTTCTGTACAATTAGAATCTACACAGATATTCCCTTGTTTCTGTACAGTGAGAATCTACACAGACATGCCCTTGTTTCTGTACAATGAGAATCTATAATCTACACAGACATGCCCTTGTTTCTGTACAATTAGAATCTACACAGATATTCCCTTGTTTCTGTACAGTGAGAATCTACACAGACATGCCCTTGTTTCTGTACAATGAGAATCTATAATCTACACAGACATGCCCTTGTTTCTGTACAGTGAGAATCTACACAGACATGCCCTTGTTTCTGTACAGTGAGAATCTACACAGACATGCCCTTGTTTCTGTACAGTGAGAATCTACACAGACATGCCCTTGTTTCTGTACAATGAGAATCTACACAGACATGCCCTTGTTTCTGTACAGTTAGAATCTACACAGACATGCCCTTGTTTCTGTACAGTGAGAATCTACACAGACATGCCCTTGTTTCTGTACAATGAGAATCTACACAGACATGCCCTTGTTTCTGTACAGTTAGAATCTACACAGACATGCCCTTGTTTCTGTACAGTGAGAATCTACACAGACATGCCCTTGTTTCTGTACAATGAGAATCTACACAGACATGCCCTTGTTTCTGTACAGTTAGAATCTACACAGACATGCCCTTGTTTCTGTACAGTGAGAATCTACACAGACATGCCCTTGTTTCTGTACAGTGAGAATCTACACAGACATGCCCTTGTTTCTGTACAATGAGAATCTACACAGACATGCCCTTGTTTCTGTACAGTTAGAATCTACACAGACATGCCCTTGTTTCTGTACAGTTAGAATCTACACAGACATGCCCTTGTTTCTGTACAGTTAGAATCTACACAGACATTCCCTTGTTTCTGTACAATGAGAATCTACACAGACATGCCCTTGTTTCTGTACAGTTAGAATCTACACAGACATGCCCTTGTTTCTGTACAATGAGAATCTACACAGACATTCCCTTGTTTCTGTACAATGAGAATCTATAATCTACACAGACATGCCCTTGTTTCTGTACAATTAGAATCTATAATCTACACAGACATGCCCTTGTTTCTGTACAATTAGAATCTACACAGACATTCCCTTGTTTCTGTACAATGAGAATCTATAATCTACACAGATATTCCCTTGTTTCTGTACAATGAGAATCTATAATCTACACAGACATGCCCTTGTTTCTGTACAATTAGAATCTACACAGATATTCCCTTGGTTCTGTACAATGAGAATCTACACAGACATGCCCTTGTTTCTGTACAATTAGAATCTATAATCTACACAGACATGCCCTTGTTTCTGTACAATTAGAATCTATAATCTACACAGACATGCCCTTGTTTCTGTACAATTAGAATCTATAATCTACACAGATATTCCCTTGTTTCTGTACAATGAGAATCTATAATCTACACAGACATGCCCTTGTTTCTGTACAATTAGAATCTACACAGACATTCCCTTGTTTCTGTACAATGAGAATCTATAATCTACACAGACATGCCCTTGTTTCTGTACAATTAGAATCTACACAGATATTTCCTTGGTTCTGTACAATGAGAATCTACACAGACATGCCCTTGTTTCTGTACAATTAGAATCTACACAGACATTCCCTTGTTTCTGTACAATGAGAATCTATAATCTACACAGACATGCCCTTGTTTCTGTACAATTAGAATCTATAATCTACACAGATATTCCCTTGTTTCTGTACAATGAGAATCTATAATCTACACAGATATTCCCTTGTTTCTGTACAATGAGAATCTATAATCTACA
Source organism: Ariolimax columbianus (assembly GCA_036924085.1). Lineage (NCBI taxonomy): Eukaryota > Metazoa > Mollusca > Gastropoda > Stylommatophora > Arionidae > Ariolimax > Ariolimax columbianus. The sequence goes on from JAVGWX010000009.1 coordinate 1,525,968, forward strand.
CAGACATGCCCTTGTTTCTGTACAATTAGAATCTACACAGACATTCCCTTGTTTCTGTACAATGAGAATCTATAATCTACACAGACATGCCCTTGTTTCTGTACAATGAGAATCTATAATCTACACAGATATTCCCTTGTTTCTGTACAATGAGAATCTATAATCTACACAGACATGCCCTTGTTTCTGTACAATTAGAATCTACACAGACATTCCCTTGTTTCTGTACAATGAGAATCTATAATCTACACAGACATGCCCTTGTTTCTGTACAATTAGAATCTACACAGATATTCCCTTGTTTCTGTACAATGAGAATCTATAATCTACACAGACATGCCCTTGTTTCTGTACAATTAGAATCTACACAGACATTCCCTTGTTTCTGTACAATGAGAATCTATAATCTACACAGACATGCCCTTGTTTCTGTACAATTAGAATCTACACAGATATTCCCTTGTTTCTGTACAATGAGAATCTATAATCTACACAGACATGCCCTTGTTTCTGTACAATTAGAATCTACACAGACATTCCCTTGTTTCTGTACAATGAGAATCTATAATCTACACAGACATGCCCTTGTTTCTGTACAATGAGAATCTATAATCTACACAGATATTCCCTTGTTTCTGTACAATGAGAATCTATAATCTACACAGACATGCCCTTGTTTCTGTACAATTAGAATCTACACAGACATTCCCTTGTTTCTGTACAATGAGAATCTATAATCTACACAGACATGCCCTTGTTTCTGTACAATTAGAATCTACACAGATATTCCCTTGTTTCTGTACAATGAGAATCTATAATCTACACAGACATGCCCTTGTTTCTGTACAATTAGAATCTACACAGACATTCCCTTGTTTCTGTACAATGAGAATCTATAATCTACACAGACATGCCCTTGTTTCTGTACAATTAGAATCTACACAGATATTCCCTTGTTTCTGTACAATGAGAATCTATAATCTACACAGACATGCCCTTGTTTCTGTACAATTAGAATCTACACAGACATTCCCTTGTTTCTGTACAATGAGAATCTATAATCTACACAGACATGCCCTTGTTTCTGTACAATGAGAATCTATAATCTACACAGATATTCCCTTGTTTCTGTACAATGAGAATCTATAATCTACACAGACATGCCCTTGTTTCTGTACAATTAGAATCTACACAGACATTCCCTTGTTTCTGTACAATGAGAATCTATAATCTACACAGACATGCCCTTGTTTCTGTACAATTAGAATCTACACAGATATTCCCTTGTTTCTGTACAATGAGAATCTATAATCTACACAGACATGCCCTTGTTTCTGTACAATTAGAATCTACACAGACATTCCCTTGTTTCTGTACAATGAGAATCTATAATCTACACAGACATGCCCTTGTTTCTGTACAATTAGAATCTACACAGATATTCCCTTGTTTCTGTACAATGAGAATCTATAATCTACACAGACATGCCCTTGTTTCTGTACAATTAGAATCTACACAGACATTTCCTTGTTTCTGTACAATGAGAATCTATAATCTACACAGACATGCCCTTGTTTCTGTACAATTAGAATCTACACAGACATTCCCTTGTTTCTGTACAATGAGAATCTATAATCTACACAGACATGCCCTTGTTTCTGTACAGTTAGAATCTACACAGACATGCCCTTGTTTCTGTACAGTTAGAATCTACACAGACATGCCCTTGTTTCTGTACAGTTAGAATCTACACAGACATGCCCTTGTTTCTGTACAGTTAGAATCTACACAGACATGCCCTTGTTTCTGTACAATTAGAATCTACACAGACATTCCCTTGTTTCTGTACAATGAGAATCTATAATCTACACAGACATGCCCTTGTTTCTGTACAGTTAGAATCTACACAGACATGCCCTTGTTTCTGTACAGTTAGAACCTACACAGACATGCCCTTGTTTCTGTACAGTTAGAATCTACACAGACATGCCCTTGTTTCTGTACAGTTATAATCTACACAGACATGCCCTTGTTTCTGTACAGTTAGAACCTACACAGACATGCCCTTGTTTCTGTACAGTTAGAACCTACACAGACATGCCCTTGTTTCTGTACAGTGAGAACCTACACATGTGTAACAGATCGTAGCTGTAGAGACAACACACGGGTAGGAGCTTAGACCTGTTTTAACATGTAACAGTTGGGAGGAAGGTAGAACTTAGACAACCATCTTTTTCTTTCTTCTTCGTGGGATTTGAGTCAGTGCAGCTGAACTCAATCCCGCCAGAATTTGAGTAACCAAAACGTATGCTTTGTCTCGAACCACGCAGATGGGAGTTTTGGTAAACATTTGTAATCCAATGTAAGCTACAAGCCACGTGTCTACACCTGGAAAGATAGTGAGGGTAGACTTTTTGCCGCCGACAAACATGCGTCGTCTTGAAACCACGGGAACAGGATGGGGGCTAATAGCAAGCAGATGAACAAAAATGCGGGCTGTTTTGGAAATCACATGATCTAGGGAGGCAGATCAAATATTAATCACGACAGAGAGACGTGAGGGGATTACTTGAAAAGAGATTTAACAGAGATGGTCAGTGGAGAGCAGTCGGCGGAAAGAAAAGACTTGACTACAGAGATTAGATGAGAACACTTTCGAGAGAGACGGTCAGTGGAGAGCAGGCGGCAGAGTGAGACAGATTTGGGTTGAGAACCACAGAGAGAGAACACTTCACTTCAGAGGTATTTTGGAAAGAGCCGCTCAGTGGAGGGCAGGCGATGAAGATATGCAGTTGAGGCAGATTTGAGTTGAGATTTAGGCGACGGAGAGAGGCAGTTGAGATAGGCACACAGCAAGCAAGGTAACTACCCTCATATTATGTAGTGGTTGTGAGTACAAGTAGTCAGTAGCTTATAGAGGCAGTCTTCCAGTCATCATATTGACGCAGTCCCACTGATCACGTCGATATCACCTTGTCACGTGAATGTAGGTCGTCAGTCGCAGCTAGAGGCAGTTTTACAGTGATCCCATGGATCATATCTCATGTAGTCGATCCTGACCATGTGGAGACCACTTTGATCTACCGCCGACAAAGAGGAACAAGACCACGGATGTCAAACTCGGGTTTAGAGCTACGAACTTCACCATCAACGGCAATCCGCAACAAAGTCTGATCGCAGCAGACCAGATTAGGTGAGGAGAAATAACCGGGAAATAACAGTATCGATGAGGTTAGGTTTAGCGGTAGGAGTGTTTTAGATAAGCGAGTGAGAGAAAGAATTTCAGTTGTTAGAGAGTTTATAGTTGGCGGTGTTTCTTGATGAAATAATCTGTTGTATTGTGTTTATGTTTAGTGTTACCTGAATTTGTTTAGAGTGAGTGTAGAGTGAAATAGAATAGAGCAGACCCCTTTATCGTCTGTGACAGAGCTCCATCAAACAAATCGATCGACTCTGGTACACGGACATTCCCTTGTTTCTGTACAATGGGATGAGAATGTAACTTGAGCCCATCAAAGAGGAGGTCAGAGGTCACTTACGTGGACATAATTGGCGTTGATGTAGTCGGACTGGTCTGAACTGGACTCATCTATTTTCAAAATAACGCGGCTATGGTCATCTGATGGAGAGAAAGACATATGTTACTTGAAATGAGATGTTACGACAGTTTGCATGTGTTCTCATACACAATCATATTGATAACTACTTCATTATACTGGTTTAAAGGGCTCTACAGAGTCTGAATATGTCTCCAACAACACTAAAAATAAATGTCATCACATAATCTATTTTTAAATGCATTAACTGACCCTGCTTCCACTACTTCTTGATTGGGGGGGCGCCCACGGAATGGGCTAGTGGTTAAGTGACACGACTCACATTCCGAAGGTGTTGGATTCGCTCTTCATCACAGCACCGGCCATTACCCAGGGGAAGCAAACCCTTAGAAAATGCAGGAAGAAGCAGACCCTTACATGAAATGCATGCCAAAGTAAGATGCACTAGGCCGACAGGCGCAAAATAAAAACTGCAGTGCACCCACCGCCTTGGGGAAAAGAGAAATTAAAATCAAACACACAAAAAAAACAACAGAAAAAAAAACTCTACTTCCTTTGGCAATGCATTCCAAGTATTCACTAATCTCTGACTAAAAAAATGTTTCCTAATATCTAATCTGGGCTCGCCTTTAAACAATTTGTAGCTGTGCCCTTTGTTCTTGTAACCGGTTGTACCTTGAAAAAACTTGGTATAGTCTCATTTATCCATTCCATTGATTATAAACTTGTATTGTCACCTCACATTTTGATCTGTGCATGGGTACAGACAATAGTACAAACAATAGGGCCTTTTGAAGACCTCTATGCAACTGTCAAAAGAAGGAAACTTGCTTGGTATGGTCACATACAAGATCAATTGGTCTTGCAAATATGATCCTGCACTGGAATGTACAAAACAGACGATGAAGACGCTGTCCCACAAAAACAGACGATGAAGACGCTGTCCCACAAAAACAGACGATGAAGACGCTGTCCCACAAAAACAGACGATGTCCCACAAAAACAGACGATGAAGACGCTGTCCCACAAAAACAGACGATGAGAGTGATGTACGGTCTGGGAGGCCTGAAACCAATAAAAGTGTTGAGAGTGAGGGATGGTCTGGGAGGCCTGAAACCAGAAAATATGTTGAGAGTGATGTACGGTCTGGGAGGCCTGAAACCAGCAAAAGTGTTGAGAGTGATGTACGGTCTGGGAGGCCTGAAACCAGCAAAAGTGTTGAGAGTGATGTACGGTCTGGGAGGCCTGAAACCAGAAAATATGTTGAGAGTGATGTACGGTCTGGGAGGCCTGAAAACATAAAATGTGTTGAGAGTGATGTACGGTCTGGGAGGCCTGAAACCAGTAAAAGTGTTGAGAGTGATGTACGGTCTGGGAGGCCTGAAACCAATAAAAGTGAAAGCAACGTTGAACCAGTGCCTGGAGTTGTGCTGGGAAATTGCTAAATCACAATTCATGAGTTGTTCGATGACATACATTCATTTTACTTCAGTTCAACTGAATCCTATGAACAATTTCGCCATGAGATGTGTCTCTTCCAAATTTGTTAACAAACTGTTCTCAGGTGACCAACATGTTTCGGCAGTTCGTGGCCAGCTTGAGTGTTTAAAATAATAAAAACTTTGTTAAAACAATCATGGCTGGTTATGTTTGTAATTTTAGTATGTGCCTTTACGTGTTTCACCAAGTTTTTGACAAAATCTGATGCAAACTTGTTGATCTATTTCTGTCCATCATGACAATGCAGCGAATGTGTTTAAAGCAGGTAATGACAAAGCACTACTGTAAACAAACCAGATGAGCAAGGCAGACATGACTCTGGCTAATGTCCATTAGGTTCATAGGTCAACAGGTAGCTAGCAGCTGCCAGCTGTATCCTGTTGTTCTGGTTCTGGGTGACAGCTTGGACAAAATCCCCGATCTAAGATCACTTCCTGTTTGCAGAGAGTGCTGTAATGGATAAGTGGAGCTTGGCGTTAAAATAGCTGATAGATAATAACTCCTGGGAAGATGACAATATGATGGATCTGTGCTGCATTGTGAGAAATCAGGATTGGGGCTTCTTTCCTAAACTGAGAAGACAAGTCATCGCAGAGCAAATCGGGCCACACGTGAAAAACAACTTCAAATATGAGAAACAGTTTATGCATGTCTGATGAGGATCTCTGAAACACTGTTAAATAGGCAAGATAGAGTGTCAGCTCAGTCCTTGCTGCAGTAGGTCCACCGGGATGGCTACTGGATGTGTAGCAGATATAAGAGACCTCAAACCTTCAGGGGGTTTGTGGGCTTACTCTTCTGGTCATATCAGACATAGAGAAAAGGCTGAATCATTCAGGGGGGCTTGTGGGCTTACTGTTCTGGTCATAGCAGACATAGAGTAGAGGCTCAGAAACAGACGATGTCCCACAAAAACAGACGATGAAGACGCTGTCCCACAAAAACAGACGATGAAGACGCTGTCCCACAAAAACAGACGATGAAGACGCTGTCCCACAAAAACAGACGATGAAGACGCTGTCCCACAAAAACAGACGATGAAGACGCTGTCCCACAAAAACAGACGATGAAGACGCTGTCCCACAAAAACAGACGATGAAGACGCTGTCCCACAAAAACAGACGATGAAGACGCTGTCCCACAAAAACAGACGATGAAGACGCTGTCCCACAAAAACAGACGATGAAGACGCTGTCCCACAAAGAGGTGGGAGGACAGCATAAAAGAATGGATCAATCTCCAATCAGAAAAGGCACAGGGAGTGACCTCTGACAGAGAGGGATGGCGTTGGGTTGTGTGTTCCCCAACGACCTCACTGGCTACGGGATAACCTGACTGATTGTCACCTCAAATTTTTCTCTGTTCTAGACACAGAAGATCAGTTTTGCTGAGCCTTTTCCTCATAACTATAATGTTGGATGAGTTGTAGAAACTTACATCAACACCAACATGACTTCATTATTAGAACTGGGTGGAGGGTGGGGGACCTTTTTGGTTCTTGTGTTGTTGCAGGAGTGAGGAATAAAAGCTGCTTCTCTCATCAGTCACTGTGCAATGTACAAGCAAGATTAACATTTTATCCCTGAAATACAATATTTAGATCTTTACCAGGGTTTGAACCCATATAGCTGGGACTAGACGGCTGGTGCCCTAGCCTCTCGATCACTTTATCTATTCTATTTATTAACAGTGACAGAGATCCAGATACTACAATAGGTGAGACTGCTGTCAAGTGTTAGCAACTTGTCTATACTACGTTGCAGCTTTCGCTGAGGTGGGATGATCTTCACTTCTCTGAGTATGTCAGGTGCCAATTTACTGCTGGTTAGACTAGAGCTACCTCTACACCTCACGGTAGAAGAGGAGCGACTTAGTAAGTAAGTAGACTAGAGCATGTCGTGTTGAGACCAGAGTATGTACCCAGTCTCTTTACCATAATAGACATTCATTGTCTGTACGGCCCAGTTAACCCAGAGGTACATCATTTATGGTTACATAAGTCAGCTAGGAAGGAAACTGACTATCTCACAGACAACCTGTGCCATCTTAAATTGAAATCTCTACCTTCAGTGTCTGATGGGATTTGGGATCCTTATATCAGTAACTGGCAAAGTCTAGTGTAACAGTTCCAGCCGGAGCATGAGCGTTTAGGGTAGGGGTGATGGGGTCGGCGACACTGAGAACAAAGGTACCCGAATGTGTGCCAAGGTCACTCATTGTCTCGACACTAAGTCGACAAAGTAAAACAGGGGTGGGGGTAGGGGTGTGTCTAGTACAGGTAGGGGTACAAGCTGACCACTCTAGCGTTCCTATTTGGGTAGTGGGGGATTAGTGACAGACTGGGATTACCATGTCCTTTATCGTGAATTCCCGGAGTTCATTACCTACAGCTATTATAAGAGAAGTGCAGAAAGAAATATGAGAAGTACTGGATGGAGAGATACAACAAGACGGAGAAAGTGCAGAAATATGAAAGCCACAATACAGAATGTAAAGAAGACGTGGACATACAGCTATAGCGAAACAGTAAAACAGATAGTGTAGAGGCACAGATGTTGTTGTTGTTGTTTGCGAATGCCCACAATGAGGAGGTTACTCTTTTGTGCACCCTGAAAAGGACGTTAAGTGGCGGTTGCAGTAGCTTTCCTCACATCCCGAGCGTACTGATGAAGGTGGACTGGGAACCTCCAGGCAATTGTGCTACACTTGGCTTCATCTGCGTGTCACTCACTACTACGGGGATCACATCGATCCCTCACCTCGTTAGCCAGGCTGCAATAAAAATAGCATGTTTCCAGGAAGGACTACTAGGAAGCCGAGGTGAGGGTCTTGGTCAGTATGTTTTGCCTGACCCTGACTAACATGTCTGATCAGTATATTTTGCCTGACACTGACGAATATATGTGATCAGTATACTTTGACTGACCCTGTCTAATATATGTGATCAGTATATTTTGCCTGACACTGACGAATATATGTGATCAGTATACTTTGACTGACCCTGTCTAATATATGTGATCAGTATATTTTGCCTGACACTGACTAATATATGTGATCAGTATTCTTTGCCTGACGCTGACTAATATATGTGATCAGTATACTTTGCCTGACACTGACTAATATATGTGATGAGTATACTTTGCCTGACACTGACTAATATATGCGATCAGTATACTTTGCCTGACACTGACTAATATATGTGATGAGTATACTTTGCCTGACCCTGGCTAATATGTGTGATCAGTATACTTTGCCTGACACTGACTAATATATGTGATGAGTATACTTTGCCTGACCCTGGCTAATATATGTGATGAGTATACTTTGCCTGACCCTGGCTAATATATGTGATCAGTATACTTTGCCTGACCCTGGCTAATATATGTGATGAGTATACTTTGCCTGACCCTGGCTAATATATGTGATGAGTATACTTTGCCTGACCCTGGCTAATATATGTGATGAGTATACTTTGCCTGACACTGACTAATATATGTGATGAGTATACTTTGCCTAACCCTGGCTAATATATGTGATCAGTATACTTTGCCTGACACTGACTAATATATGTGATGAGTATACTTTGCCTGACCCTGGCTAATATATGTGATGAGTATACTTTGCCTGACCCTGGCTAATATATGTGATGAGTATACTTTGCCTGACATTGACTAATATATGTGATGAGTATACTTTGCCTGACCCTGGCTAATATATGTGATCAGTATACTTTGCCTGACCCTGGCTAATATATGTGATCAGTATACTTTGCCTGACCCTGGCTAATATATGTGATGAGTATACTTTGCCTGACCCTGGCTAATATATGTGATGAGTATACTTTGCCTGACACTGACTAATATATGTGATCAGTATACTTTGCCTGACCCTGGCTAATATATGTGATGAGTATACTTTGCCTGACACTGACTAATATATGTGATCAGTATACTTTGCCTGACACTGACTAATATATGTGATGAGTATACTTTGCCTGACCCTGGCTAATATATGTGATCAGTATACTTTGCCTGACACTGACTAATATATGTGATCAGTATACTTTGCCTGACACTGACTAATATATGTGATCAGTATACTTTGCCTGACACTGACTAATATATGTGATGAGTATACTTTGCCTGACACTGACTAATATATGTGATCAGTATACTTTGCCTGACCCTGACTAATATATGTGATCAGTATACTTTGCCTGACACTGACTAATATATGTGATGAGTATACTTTGCCTGACACTGACTAATATATGTGATCAGTATACTTTGCCTGACACTGACTAATATATGTGATGAGTATACTTTGCCTGACCCTGACTAATATATGTGATGAGTATACTTTGCCTGACACTGACTAATATATGTGATCAGTATACTTTGCCTGACACTGACTAATATATGTGATCAGTATACTTTGCCTGACCCTGGCTAATATGTGTGATCAGTATACTTTGCCTGACACTGACTAATATATGTGATCAGTATACTTTGCCTGACCCTGGCTAATATATGTGATCAGTATACTTTGCCTGACACTGACTAATATATGTGATCAGTATACTTTGCCTGACACTGACTAATATATGTGATCAGTATACTTTGCCTGACCCTGGCTAATATATGTGATGAGTATACTTTGCCTGACCCTGACTAATATATGTGATCAGTATACTTTGCCTGACACTGACTAATATATGTGATCAGTATACTTTGCCTGACACTGACTAATATATGTGATGAGTATACTTTGCCTGACACTGACTAATATATGTGATCAGTATACTTTGCCTGACCCTGACTAATATATGTGATCAGTATACTTTGCCTGACCCTGCCTAATATATGTGATGAGTATACTTTGCCTGACACTGACTAATATATGTGATGAGTATACTTTGCCTGACACTGACTAATATATGTGATGAGTATACTTTGCCTGACACTGACTAATATATGTGATGAGTATACTTTGCCTGACCCTGGCTAATATATGTGATCAGTATACTTTGCCTGACCCTGCCTAATATATGTGATGAGTATACTTTGCCTGACCCTGGCTAATATATGTGATGAGTATACTTTGCCTGACCCTGACTAATATATGTGATCAGTATACTTTGCCTGACACTGACTAATATATGTGATGAGTATACTTTGCCTGACCCTGACTAATATATGTGATGAGTATACTTTGCCTGACACTGACTAATATATGTGATCAGTATACTTTGCCTGACACTGACTAATATATGTGATCAGTATACTTTGCCTGACACTGACTAATATATGTGATCAGTATACTTTGCCTGACCCTGACTAATATATGTGATCAGTATACTTTGCCTGACACTGACTAATATATGTGATCAGTATACTTTGCCTGACACTGACTAATATATGTGATCAGTTTACTTTGCCTGACACTGACTAATATATGTGATCAGTATACTTTGCCTGACACTGACTAATATATGTGATCAGTATACTTTGCCTGACCCTGACTAATATATGTGATCAGTATACTTTGCCTGACACTGACTAATATATGTGATCAGTATACTTTGCCTGACCCTGACTAATATATGTGATGAGTATACTTTGCCTGACACTGGCTAATATATGTGATCAGTATACTTTGCCTGACACTAATATATGTGATCAGTATACTTTGCCTGACTCTGACTAATATATGTGATGAGTATACTTTGCCTGACTCTGACTAATATATGTGATGAGTATACTTTGCCTGACACTGGCTAATATATGTGATGAGTATACTTTGCCTGACACTGACTAATATATGTGATCAGTATACTTTGCCTGACTCTGACTAATATATGTGATCAGTATACTTTGCCTGACCCTGACTAATATATGTGATGAGTATACTTTGCCTGACACTGGCTAATATATGTGATCAGTATACTTTGCCTGACACTAATATATGTGATCAGTATACTTTGCCTGACTCTGACTAATATATGTGATGAGTATACTTTGCCTGACACTGGCTAATATATGTGATGAGTATACTTTGCCTGACACTGACTAATATATGTGATCAGTATACTTTGCCTGACTCTGACTAATATATGTGATCAGTATACTTTGCCTGACTAGATGTTGGTCTTTCTCCCCAGAGGCACAGATAACACAAGAAATAAATTTGAAGAGAACAAGAAAGAGGGTGGACTTGCATGCTCCTATGTTGATGTATCTGTTCTTGTGCTTGTTCCTGTCCATGTTGAAGCTCTCTGACAGAAAACTGTCGCTCCTGCATGCTTCTGCTAGCTCCTGCAAATGAAGACTATGAGATGTCATACGTAAACCCTAGCCATTTATTGGTCTAGTCAAAGTATTGGCAAAATAATTTGGGCACCACGGGATACAGAAGAGATTGCTAGACACAAGTTGACATCTGAACCTAATGTGCATGTAGCCCGAGTCACGTCTGCCTTGTGCGTCTGATTTGATTGAAGTAGTGCCCTTAGTTATGCTAACTGTATTTGTTGCATTGTTATGGTGATAAAAATATTTCAAACGAAGAACTTGAATCAGATTTTGTCAAAAAGTTGGTGAAACATGTAAAGACATACTTAAAGTGACAGTATACGGGGAGGATTGTTGAGTCGTTTGTAAGTTTATGAGCCGTATAAACGTTTTAAAGATGGACGTGAAAGTGTTGAGAGTGATGAATGGCCTGGGAGACCCGAAACCAGTGAATGTGTTGAGAGTGATGTACGGTCTGGGAGGCCTGAAACCAATAAAAGTGTTGAGAGTGAGGGATGGTCTGGGAGGCCTGAAACCAGCAAAAGTGTTGAGAGTGATGTACGGTCTGGGAGGCCTGAAACCAGCAAAAGTGTTGAGAGTGATGTACGGTCTGGGAGGCCTGAAACCAGCAAAAGTGTTGAGAGTGATGTACGGCCTGGGAGGCCTGAAACCAGCAAAAGTGTTGAGAGTGATGTACGGCCTGGGAGGCCTGAAACCAGCAAAAGTGTTGAGAGTGATGTACGGTCTGGGAGGCCTGAAACCAGCAAAAGTGTTGAGAGTGATGTACGGTCTGGGAGGCCTGAAACCAGCAAAAGTGTTGAGAGTGATGTACGGTCTGGGAGGCCTGAAACCAGCAAAAGTGTTGAGAGTGATGTACGGTCTGGGAGGCCTGAAACCAGCAAAAGTGTTGAGAGTGATGTACGGTCTGGGAGGCCTGAAACCAGAAAATATGTTGAGAGTGATGTACGGTCTGGGAGGCCTGAAAACATAAAATGTGTTGAGAGTGATGTACGGTCTGGGAGGCCTGAAACCAGTAAAAGTGTTGAGAGTGATGTACGGTCTGGGAGGCCTGAAACCAATAAAAGTGAAAGCAACGTTGAACCAGTGCCTGGAGTTGTGCTGGGAAATTGCTAAATCACAATTCATGAGTTGTTCGATGACATACATTCATTTTACTTCAGTTCAACTGAATCCTATGAACAATTTCGCCATGAGATGTGTCTCTTCCAAATTTGTTAACAAACTGTTCTCAGGTGACCAACATGTTTCGGCAGTTCGTGGCCAGCTTGAGTGTTTAAAATAATAAAAACTTTGTTAAAACAATCATGGCTGGTTATGTTTGTAATTTTAGTATGTGCCTTTACGTGTTTCACCAAGTTTTTGACAAAATCTGATGCAAACTTGTTGATCTATTTCTGTCCATCATGACAATGCAGCGAATGTGTTTAAAGCAGGTAATGACAAAGCACTACTGTAAACAAACCAGATGAGCAAGGCAGACATGACTCTGGCTAATGTCCATTAGGTTCATAGGTCAACAGGTAGCTAGCAGCTGCCAGCTGTATCCTGTTGTTCTGGTTCTGGGTGACAGCTTGGACAAAATCCCCGATCTAAGATCACTTCCTGTTTGCAGAGAGTGCTGTAATGGATAAGTGGAGCTTGGCGTTAAAATAGCTGATAGATAATAACTCCTGGGAAGATGACAATATGATGGATCTGTGCTGCATTGTGAGAAATCAGGATTGGGGCTTCTTTCCTAAACTGAGAAGACAAGTCATCGCAGAGCAAATCGGGCCACACGTGAAAAACAACTTCAAATATGAGAAACAGTTTATGCATGTCTGATGAGGATCTCTGAAACACTGTTAAATAGGCAAGATAGAGTGTCAGCTCAGTCCTTGCTGCAGTAGGTCCACCGGGATGGCTACTGGATGTGTAGCAGATATAAGAGACCTCAAACCTTCAGGGGGTTTGTGGGCTTACTCTTCTGGTCATATCAGACATAGAGAAAAGGCTGAATCATTCAGGGGGGCTTGTGGGCTTACTGTTCTGGTCATAGCAGACATAGAGTAGAGGCTCAGACATTCTGGGGGCTTGTGGGCTTACTGTTCTGGTCATGGCAGACATAGAGTGGAGGCTCAGACATTCAGGGGCTTGTGGGCTTACTGCTCTGGTCATAGCAAACATAGAGTAAAGGCTGAATCATTCAGGGGGGCTTGTGGGCTTACTGTTCTGGTCATAGCAGACATAGAGTGGAGGCTCAGACATTCAGGGGCTTGTGGGCTTACTGCTCTGGTCATGGCAGACATAGAGTGGAGGCTCAGACATTCAGGGCGGCTTGTGGGCTTACTGTTCTGGTCATGGCAGACATAGAGTAGAGGCTCAGACATTCAGGGGCTTGTGGGCTTACTGCTCTGGTCATAGCAAACATAGAGTGAAGGCTCAGACATTCAGGGGCTTGTGGGCTTACTGCTCTGGTCATAGCAAACATAGAGTAGAGGCTCAGACATTCAGGGGCTTGTGGGCCTACTGCTCTGGTCATGGCAGACATAGAGTGGAGGCTCAGACATTCAGGGGGGCTTGTGGGCTTACTGTTCTGGTCATAGCAGACATAGAGTGAAGGCTCAGACATTCAGGGGCTTGTGGGCTTACTGCTCTGGTCATGGCAGACATAGAGTGAAGGCTCAGACATTCAGGGGCTTGTGGGCTTACTGTTCTGGTCATGGCAGACATAGAGTGGAGGCTCAAACATTCAGGGGCGTGTGGGCTTACTGTTCTGGTCATGGCAGACATAGAGTGAAGGCTCAGACATTCAGGGGCGTGTGGGCTTACTGTTCTGGTCATGGCAGACATAGAGTGAAGGCTCAGACATTCAGGGGCTTGTGGGCTTACTGTTTTGGAAATGCTGGTAGAAAAGGTCAAGGACAAAGTTCGCCCCAAATCTGTCTGTGGGTATCAGGGATGAAGTGTTAGGGACTTCCTTGTACCAGGTCTCAGATATTTCTATCTGAGGTAGGGTGGTCAGTTCCTTCCTTGCTGTTGTACCTTCCATCGCTGTAGCTCAGGTATTCAGTAATGGACTAGAAAGCGAACGAGCCACATTGCTCTAATTACTCAGCCACTCATTAATTCAGTACTCACAGAAAACTCTTGATAAAAGCCGTGGTCACCATTCATTTTCAAGAGATTGACGTGGCCCACGAAGTCCCTAATGTCTATCTCAGGGTAGACCTTTTCTTGGATGGCATCTTGGATTGTGCAGTGGTCCATGAGCGGACATTCCTTCTCTGTCAGATCATCTGAAAGATGAAGTGTGTATGTCAATCCACTATACATGACAACTTGTACCAAATGTCAATCCACTATATGTGACAACTTGTACCAAATGTCAATCCAATATACATGACAACTTGTACCAAATGTCAATCCACTATATATGACACCAAATGACAACCCATACAAAAGACTAATATGCCATAGTGTACAATACAATGGAGGAGACTACTATCTCTGACCAGAGATGTACCGGTCCTGATAGAGAGGCCAGAACTACTATCTCTGACCAGAGATGTACTGGTCCTGATAGAGAGGCAAGAACTACTATCTCTGACCAGAGATGTACTAGTCCTGATAGAGAGGCAAGAACTACTATCTCTGACCAGAGATGTACTAGTCCTGATAGAGAGGCAAGAACTACTATCTCTGACCAGAGATGTACTAGTCCTGATAGAGAGGCAAGAACTACTATCTCTGACCAGAGATGTACTAGTCCTGATAGAGAGGCAAGAACTACTATCTCTGACCAGAGATGTACTAGTCCTGATAGAGAGGCAAGAACTGCTATCTCTGACAACTACTATCTCTGACCAGAGATGCACTAGTCCTGATAGAGAGGCAAGAACTACTATCTCTGACCAGAGATGTACTGGTCCTGATAGAGAGGCAAGAACTGCTATCTCTGACCAGAGATGTACTGGTCCTGATAGAGAGGCAAGAACTGCTATCTCTGACAACTACTATCTCTGACCAGAGATGTACTAGTCCTGATAGAGAGGCAATAACTACTATCTCTGACCAGAGATGTACTGGTCCTGATAGAGAGGCAAGAACTGCTATCTCTGACCAGAGATGTACTAGTCCTGATTGAGAGGCAAGAACTACTATCTCTGACCAGAGATGTACTAGTCCTGATTGAGAGGCAAGAACTACTATCTCTGACCAGAGATGTACTAGTCCTGATAGAGAGGCAAGAACTACTATCTCTGATCAGAGATGTACTGGTCCTGATAGAGAGGCAAGAACTGCTATCTCTGACCAGAGATGTACTAGTCCTGATTGAGAGGCAAGAACTACTATCTCTGACTAGAGATGTACTAGTCCTGATAAATAACTGCCATAGAAACTATAAATGTCTAAAAGTATCAGGAATTAACATTCGGCTCCTAGAAGTGTGCAACATGGACATACATCAGCTAACTAAGGTTGTTGGTGCTATTTACCACGCCAACCATCTTAGAACAGATTATCAGGAGAAGGACATTTGGATCAATGAACTTCACTGATTGTTTTACCAGCCCTAATGGATGATGATGAAAGTCCTTCAGGATTTGAATAAAAGGTCAATTTACAACATTTGTCTTTAACAGTACAGCTGAGGCCAATGTGAAAAAATATAAAAATTACATGCAACCCTTAAACATAGCCATCTATGGACCCACTTGTACAATGTGATCCACTTGTACAGTGTGACCCACTTGTACAGTGACCCACTTGTACAGTGACCTACATGTACAGTGTGAGCCACTTGTACAATGTGAGCCACTTGTACAGTGTGACCCACTTGTACAGTGTGACCCACAGAAATAAGTACCACCCATAAAGACAATGTAAATATTATAATGCAGAACGATCATATCCCTTATACCAAAAACTGAATCCTCCAACAATGTGGAACTGTTTTCAAGCTCCGACACAACACCACAAATGTCAGATGGTTCAGCTCTGACACACCACCACAAATGTCAGACGGTTCAGCTCTGACACAACACCACAAATGTCAGACGGCTCAGCTCTGACACAACACCACAAATGTCAGACGGTTCAGCTCTGACACAACACCACAAATGTCAGACGGTTCAGCTCTGACACAACACCACAAATGTCAGACGGTTCAGCTCTGACACAACACCACAAATGTCAGACGGTTCAGCTCTGACACAACACCACAAATGTCAGACGGTTCAGCTCTGACACAGCACCACAAATGAACAATGTCAGACGGTTCAGCCTTGGCAGGTTTCCCTCTGCAGGTGGTGCCTCTCTATGGTTCAGCTCTGACACAACACCACAAATGAACAATGTCAGACGGTTCAGCCTTGGCAGGTTTCCCTCTGCAGGTGGTGCCTCTCTATGGTTCAGCTCTGACACAACACCACAAATGAACAATGTCAGACGGTTCAGCCTTGGCAGGTTTCCCTCTGCAGGTGGTGCCTCTCTATGGTTCAGCTCTGACACAACACCACAAATGAACAATGTCAGACGGTTCAGCCTTGGCAGGTTTCCCTCTGCAGGTGGTGCCTCTCTATGGTTCAGCTCTGACACAACACCACAAATGAACAATGTCAGACAGTTCAGCCTTGGCAGGTTTCCCTCTGCAGGTGGTGCCTCTCTATGGTTCAGCTCTGACACAACACCACAAATGAACAATGTCAGATGGTTCAGCCTTGGCAGGTTTCCCTCTGCAGGTAGTGCCTCTCTATGGTTCATCTCTGACACAACACCACAAATGAACAATGTCAGACGGTTCAGCCTTGGCAGGTTTCCCTCTGCAGGTGGTGCCTCTCTATGGTTCAGCTCTGACACAACACCACAAATGAACAATGTCAGACGGTTCAGCCTTGGCAGGTTTCCCTCTGCAGGTGGTGCCTACTCTATGGTTCAGCTCTGGGAAGTTTCTCTCTGCATGTGTGTCTCTCTATGGTTCAGCTCTTGGAGGTTTCTCTCTGCATGTGTGCCTCTCTATGGTTCAGCTCTTGGAGGTTTCTCTCTGCATGTGTGCCTCTCTATGGTTCAGCTCTTGGAGGTTTCTCTCTGCATGTGGTGCCTCTCTATGGTTCAGCTCTGGGAGGTTTCTCTCTGCATGTGGTGCCTCTCTATGGTTCAGCTCTGGGAGGTTTTTCTCTGCATGTGTGCCTCTCTATGGTTCAGCTCTTGAAGGTTTCTCTCTGCATGTGTGCCTCTCTATGCTTCAGCTCTGGGAAGTTTCTCTCTGCATGTGTGCCTCTCTATGGTTCAGCTCTTGGAGGTTTCTCTCTGCATGTGGTGCCTCTCTATGGTTCAGCTCTTGGAGGTTTCTCTCTCCATGTGGTGCCTCTCTATGGTTCAGCTCTGAGAAGTTTAGCTCTGGGAAGTTTAGCTCTGGGAGGTTTAGCTCTGCATGTGGTGCCTACTCTATGGTTCAGCTCTGGGAAGTTTAGCTCTGGGAAGTTTAGCTCTAGGAGGTTTAGCTCTGCATGCGGGGCCTACTCTATGGTTCAGCTCTGGGAAGTTTAGCTCTGGGAGGTTTAGCTCCGCATGTGGTGCCTACTCTATGGTTCAGGTCTGGGAAGTTTAGCTCTGGGAAGTTTAGCTCTGGGAAGTTTAGCTCTGGGAAGCTTAGCTCTAGGAGGTTCAGCTCTGCATGTGGTGCCTACTCTATGGTTCAGCTCTGGGAAGTTTAGCTCTGGGAGGTTTAGCTCTGCATGTGGTGCCTACTCTATGATTCAGGTCTGGGAAGTTGAGCTCTGGAAAGTTTAGCTGTGGGAAGTTTAGCTCTAGGAGGTTTAGCTCTGCATGTGGTGCCTACTCTATGGTTCGTTCAGCTCTGGGAAGTTTAGCTCTGGTAGGTTTAGCTCTGCATGTGGTGCCTACTCTATGGTTCAGGTCTGGGAAGTTTAGCTCTGGGAGGTTTAGCTCTGCATTTGGTGCCTACTCTATGGTTCAGGTCTGGGAAGTTTAGCTCTGGGAAGTTTAGCTCTGGGAGGTTTAGCTCTGCATGTGGTGCCTACTCTATGGTTCTGGTCTGGGAAGTTTAGCTCTGGGAAGTTTAGCTCTGGGAGGTTTAGCTCTGTATGTGGTGCCTACTCTATGGTTCAGGTCTGGGAAGTTTAGCTCTGGAAAGTTTAGCTCTGGGAGGTTTAGCTCTGCATGTGGTGCCTACTCTATGGTTCAGGTCTGGGAAGTTTAGCTCTGGAAAGTTTAGCTCTGGGAGGTTTAGCTCTGCATGTGGTGCCTACTCTATGGTTCAGCTCTGGGAAGTTTAGCTCTGGGAGGTTTAGCTCTGCATGTGGTGCCTATTCTACTGTTCAGCTCTTGGAGGTTTAGCTCTGCATGTGGTGCCTACTCTATGGTTCAGGTCTGGGAAGTTTAGCTCTGGAAAGTTTAGCTCTGCATGTGGTGCCTACTCTATGGTTCAGGTCTGGGAAGTTTAGCTCTGGAAAGTTTAGCTCTGGGAGGTTTAGCTCTGGGAAGTTTAGGTCTGGAAAGTTTAGATCTGGGAGGTTTAGCTCTGCATGTGGTGCCTACTCTATGGTTCAGGTCTGGGAAGTTTAGCTCTGGGAAGTTTAGCTCTGGGAGGTTTAGCTCTGCATGTGGTGCCTACTCTATAGTTCAGGTCTGGGAAGTTTAGCTCTCGAAAGTTTAGCTCTGGGAGGTTTAGCTCTGGGAGGTTTAGCTCTGCATGTGGTGCCTACTCTATGGTTCAGGTCTGGGAAGTTTAGGTCTGGGAAGTTTAGCTCTGGGAAGTTTAGCTCTGGGAGGTTTAGCTATGGGAAGTTTAGCTCTGGAAAGTTTAGCTCTGGGAGGTTTAGCTCTGGGAAGTTTAGCTCTGGAAAGTTTAGCTCTGGGAGGTTTAGCTCTGGGAAGTTTAGCTCTGGAAAGTTTAGCTCTGGGAGGTTTAGCTCTGCATGTGGTGCCTACTCTATGGTTCAGGTCTGGGAAGTTTAGCTCTGGAAAGTTTAGCTCTGTGAAGTTTAGCTCTGGGAGGTTTAGCTCTGCATGTGGTGCCTACTCTATGGTTCAGGTCTGGGAAGTTTAGCTCTGGGAAGTTTAGCTCTGGGAGGTTTAGCTCTGCATGTGGTGCCTACTCTCTTGTATATGTTCTACAGACTATTATTATTGATTCACTCTCAAACAACTACATCTTATTTCCTCTTATAAAACTGACAATGTCCCTCTTATCATGCCTCTCATCACCTCTGTCCTCACTACTTTCATCACGTCTCTCTCTAATCACTTCTCCTCAATATTTCTCTCTCTCATCACTTCTCTCATCACTTTCCTCAACACTTCTCTCGACACCAGACAGTTTATCCCTCAATTAGATCGTTGAGGTTAATTCTGTCACTTTGCTCCTTTTGTGGACCTGACAGGGTTAAGAGAATTAATTTTTTGTCTGTTTGGATCTCTCCTTCACGACCGCATGTCTAGTTTATAATCTGTTAAACAGATGATATTTCAGAATCCAGGTGTGAAGATGATGTTGAAGATGAAAATAGACATCAATCGGTAACTGACAAGAAAAAGAGGAAGAATTTTGGTTGAGCCCTTAAAGAAAAGTTCAAGTTGTTAAAGAAACTGGGCACTGGTGTATCTTATTCTTCCTCGTCTTCAGACCTCAGCTTCAATGACTTTAACTAAGGCGGCAGTCGAC
This sequence comes from Ariolimax columbianus, assembly GCA_036924085.1. Lineage (NCBI taxonomy): Eukaryota > Metazoa > Mollusca > Gastropoda > Stylommatophora > Arionidae > Ariolimax > Ariolimax columbianus. The sequence continues at coordinate 1,546,004 of JAVGWX010000009.1, forward strand.
TCAAGGTTCCTTGCACTTGCGTACAGCTTCTCGTGGAAGGACACTGGCTATTGCCAAATGCTACTTTTTTTATTTGGTATACGATGGGCAGGACTGTAAAATGTGTTCTCTCGCACGGGGGATGCACCGCAAGTACAAAGGTCCGTAGTGCCAATCTTGAACTTGTTGTACAGATGCCATCTCAGTCTGTTGTGACCTGTGCGTAGTCTGAGAATGATCACCTGGTCTCTCCTGGAGAGTTGGCGGTAGGCATCGTTTTCTATGTGGCCAGGGTGGTCTTCTTTCCGTTTTGCTCTGTACGCTACCCTGACGGCTGCTTATGTCTTATCATATATGGTTGCTGTATCATTCCACTGCAGTGTTCCTCCCTCTCTGGTGAGTCTATCTGCCTCCTCGCTACCCGGAATCTTGCAGTGGGCAGGTATCCACTGGACTATGACGATCTTGAGTGCAACCATCAGAATCCCCATCACCAAGTTATCTCAATATATATGTATTAAAGGTCAAGGATGTCCCTTAGGTGATACTGCCATCAGAGATGAGGTGTTAGAAATATCATTGTACTAGGTCTCAACTATTTCCTCACCACCTTGTTTTCGCTAACTGTATATAAAGTACTCATTTACAACTGGGTAGGCAAGAAGGTTTCAGAACTAAGGATGGAAACTTTGATGTGAGAAACAAGCAGTAATCATACTGTCACTCAATGCGTATCCACATGCTAATTATGCTAACAAATACAAAATCAAACATCCAACACACACCAAGCATTCCGGATACGGAATCAAACATCCAATACACACCAAGCATTCCCGATACGGAATCAAACATCCAACACACACCAAGCATTCCAGAGACGGAATCAAACATTTAACACACCAAGCATTCCGGATACGGAATCAAACATCCAACACACACCAAGCATTCCGGATACGGAATCAAACATTTAACACACCAAGCATTCCGGATACCGAATCAAACATCTAACACACCAAGCATTCCGGATACGGAATCAAACATCTAACACAACACACCAAGCATTCTGGATACGGAATCAAACATTTAACACACCAAGCATTCCGGGTACGGAATCAAACATCTAACACAACACACCAAGCATTCCGGATACGGAATCAAACATTTAACACACCAAGCATTCCGGATACGGAATCAAACATCTAACACAACACACCAAGCATTCCGGATACGGAATCAAACATTTAACACACCAAGCATTCCGGGTACGGAATCAAACATCTAACACAACACACCAAGCATTCCAGAGACGGAATCAAACATTTAACACACAAAGCATTCCGGATACGGAATCAAACATCTAACACAACACACCCAGCATTCCACAGACAGAATATCCAACCGATGAAAACAAATGGCAGACATGAATGATGTAACAAATTAAACGAGTGCTCTAACATCCAACATGTTATTTCAAAAGCTTACAACATCGCAGGATGGAAGGTTAGTCTAGATCTGTTATTCCATCGCCAAACATTACACTCTCCCCACCACCTTCCAAGGCCCATAACTGGAGAGGAACGAATAGGATGCAGGCCCCGGGGTGAGGGTGCATGTCCTCAGAGGCAACTAGGAACAGTTGTGGAGCAAAGGGGCCTGCAACCTCACCAAGGAAAACAGTTCCACAGACAGATCCTATACAAGAGCACATCAGTGTTTTGATACAGGCTTCCTTGAAGGAGACCAGATGTACTGTCGGCCCAGTGACAACAACTAGAGCTAATAAGGACACAGAGATATATCTATCCTGGTGATGACGAATTAATAACAGCTGACAGGTCTTACCAACAAGCTCTTCAAGCGTCATAACTGTAGTAGTGGTGCTGTTGAGTGTGCCACTTTTGGACAAGGGAATGTAATTGTGAGCTGTATCACAACAGACCCGCCACATCATAAATCTGAAACATTCAGAGCATATTGTGGCATACTTAACAGACTGGGTCATTTGTGACAGATAACAGGTAGACAGACACACATCAGACAGGTAGACAGACACACATCAGACAGTTAGACAGACACACATCAGACAGGTAGACAGGCACACATAAGACAGGTAGACAGACACATCAGACAGACAGACAGTATTTTATCTTACAGAAGAGGAAGTGAATCACTTGAGAGTTAATTTAAGACAGATGATAGACAGACAAAACCGCCTAAAAACAGGCAGAAAATATTCTGTCCTACTGAACAGTGGAGCCGCGTAGCGCAGTGGTTAGCGCGCTGGCTTCGCATCCGAGTGGTCCTGGGTTCATTCCCCAGTTGAGGCGGTAATGTTTTTTTCAGACCGCAATGGCTCCCGGGTCGACCCAGCCTTAAATGGGTACCGGTTCAGTCCGGGAAGTAAAAGCGGCGAGGGAGAGGAGATGGCTACCGCCCTCATATAGCCGAGCCTTTGAAATGTGAGATCGCTAACACCTCACACCCCTACGGCAGTAATGCTATGGGATACTTTACGTTTACTTTACTGAACAGAGATAGATAATTTGAGACAAATAACATAATTTGAGACAAATAACATAATTTGAGACAAATAACATAATTTGAGACAGATAACAGGCAGGCAGACAGACACACGTAAGTCCTCAATCATCAACTCATCTGTCCAATGATATGGCTTGGCTTCGTTCATTCTCAATCTCCCACTACCAAACCCTGAAAGGTCTTAAGTAGCAGAATGTAGTCCAGAGAACGGAATGCGTTGTGTTGTAGTTTACAGCTTGACTGCGATATTTGCACCTTTCGGTCCAACACATCCAACTTCAGCAAGCATTTTTTTAGTACCAGGTTAGCATTCCCTCTTTGATCCCTTCTCCTTAGCCAGTCTACCCTGCTGCAGCCTGTTATCCAGGATCACCGCGTGGAGGTGTAGAAGGGTCTTGGCAGCTTTGGCCCTGACGCTAACAGTCAGCTATGAGTCGCTGACCACTGCAGCTCATGCGCTGCCGTCCAATGATATCATTCTATGTCTGTCTATATATGCTAGGTACGGCTTTGATTTCACTTTCTGTTAGATTTCTTTGTTTCGAATTCTGCCTGCTCTAGTCAAGCTAACTGCATTCACTAACATCTACTTCTTCTTCTGCGTTCGTTCTCAATCTCTGGCTACCAAGCCCTGAACAGATCTTTGCAAGTACCAGGATGTAGTCCGGAGAACGGAATGCATTGTGTCACTTGTTTACAGCTTGGCTGCGATATTTGCACCTTTCAGTCCGACACATCCATTTTCTGCAGCACTAAACGTCTATTTTGACACGCTTCAATCTTTAAGCCTGGCATTTTAACTTTTACTGTCCCACTGGTGAAAAAAATGTTGTCCGAGGCATCGTCTCTGTAAACTCATCGGTGTATTCGTTGTGCTAACACCGGTTTTGCTATAGAAACGGATGAGCCGCAAAATGAAACCATTTCCGTCCACTTTGATAACAATACAGGCGATTTTGACTTTTCAATTTTTGTTCTGTTTTACATGGATTTGGAAGGTTATCTCATTATTGATTGTGATGAAGTTATGTTGTCGGAACGGATTTTTGTGAAGTAGATCTGTTTAGTTTGTTTATGTAGATGTTATAAATACGTTTGTAGTGGAAACTAACAGATATGCCGATCTGGTTAGGAACATTACCAGCACTTTGTGGCCATATCATGGATTGACAAGACAAGTGGTCTACCCAGAAATGGGCAAGTCGAAATGTTTGTGACATAAACAAATGTGGAAAGTAGAAGGTTCATGGAGACAATACAGTTGACAAGGACAACAAAAACACCATTACAAGGAACTCAATCAAACATAGCAAGGCACGGTCACACTTGGCACAAACATAGCAAGGCACGGTCACACTTGGCACAAACATAGCAAGGCATGGTCACACTTGGCACAAACAGCAAGGCACGATCACACTTGGCCCAAACATCAGCAAAGATGGCCAGCCAAACACTGATACAAGATAAATCAAAGACTTCCGTATGAGCCCTATGTGGATGTAGTGTGGGTCGAGAGGATAGGACAGAATGACAGCACTCACGTTAGGACAGAAAGACAGCACTCTCGTTAGGACAGAAAGACAGCACTCTCGTTAGGACAGCACTCTCGTTAGGACAGAAAGACAGCACTCTCGTTAGGACAGCACTCTCGTTAGGACAGAATGACAGCACTCTCGTTAGGACAGAAAGACAGCACTCTCGTTAGGACAGCACTCTCGTTAGGACAGAATGACAGCACTCTCGTTAGGACAGAATGACAGCACTCTCGTTAGGACAGCACTCTCGTTAGGACAGCACTCTAATTAGGACAGCACTCTCGTTAGGACAGAAAGACAGCACTCTCGTTAGGACAGAAAGACAGCACTCTCGTTAGGACAGAAAGACAGCACTCTCGTTAGGACAGAAAGACAGCACTCTCGTTAGGACAGCACTCTCGTTAGGACAGAAAGACAGCACTCTCGTTAGGAAAGGACTCTCGTTAGGACAGAAAGACAGCACTCTCGTTAGGAAAGGACTCTCGTTAGGACAGAAAGACAGCACTCTCGTTAGGACAGAAAGACAGCACTCTCATTAGGACAGAAAGACAGCACTCTCGTTAGGACAGCACTCTCGTTAGGACAGAAAGACAGCACTCTCGTTAGGAAAGGACTCTCGTTAGGACAGAAAGACAGCACTCTCGTTAGGACAGAAAGACAGCACACTCGTTAGGAAAGGACTCTCGTTAGGACAGAAAGACAGCACTCTCGTTAGGACAGAAAGACAGCACTCTCGTTAGGACAGAAAGACAGCACTCTCGTTAGGACAGCACTCTCGTTAGGACAGAAAGACAGCACTCTCGTTAGGAAAGGACTCTCGTTAGGACAGAAAGACAGCACTCTCGTTAGGACAGCACTCTCGTTAGGAAAGGACTCTCGTTAGGACAGAAAGACAGCACTCTCGTTAGGACAGAAAGACAGCACTCTCGTTAGGACAGCACTCTCGTTAGGAAAGGACTCTCGTTAGGACAGAATGACAGCACTCTCGTTAGGACAGCACTCTCGTTAGGACAGAATGACAGCACTCTCGTTAGGAAAGGACTCTCGTTAGGACAGAATGACAGCACTCTCGTTAGGACAGAAAGACAGCACTCTCGTTAGGACAGCACTCTCGTTAGGAAAGGACGACAGCACTCTCGTTAGGAAAGGACTCTCGTTAGGACAGAATGACAGCACTCTCGTTAGGACAGAAAGACAGCACTCTCGTTAGGACAGCACTCTCGTTAGGAAAGGACTCTCGTTAGGACAGAATGACAGCACTCTCGTTAGGACAGCACTCTCGTTAGGACAGAATGACAGCACTCTCGTTAGGACAGCACTCTCGTTAGGAAAGGACTCTCGTTAGGACAGAAAGACAGCACTCTCGTTAGGACAGCACTCTCGTTAGGACAGCACTCTCGTTAGGACAGAATGACAGCACTCTCGTTAGGACAGAATGACAGCACTCTCGTTAGGAAAGGACTCTCGTTAGGACAGAATGACAGCACTCTCGTTAGGACAGAAAGACAGCACTCTCGTTAGGACAGAAAGACAGCACTCTCGTTAGGACAGAATGACAGCACTCTCGTTAGGACAGAAAGACAGCACTCTCGTTAGGACAGAAAGACAGCACTCTCGTTAGGACAGAAAGACAGCACTCTCGTTAGGACAGAAAGACAGCACTCTCGTTAGGAAAGGACTCTCGTTAGGACAGAATGACAGCACTCTCGTTAGGACAGCACTCTCGTTAGGACAGAATGACAGCACTCTCGTTAGGACAGAATGACAGCACTCTCGTTAGGACAGCACTCTCGTTAGGAAAGGACTCTCGTTAGGACAGAAAGACAGCACTCTCGTTAAGACAGCACTCTCGTTAGGACAGCACTCTCGTTAGGACAGAATGACAGCACTCTCGTTAGGACAGAATGACAGCACTCTCATTAGGACAGCACTCTCGTTAGGAAAGGACTCTCGTTAGGACAGAAAGACAGCACTCTCGTTAGGACAGCACTCTCGTTAGGACAGAATGACAGCACTCTCGTTAGGACAGAATGACAGCACTCTCGTTAGGAAAGGACTCTCGTTAGGACATAATGACAGCACTCTCATTAGGACAGAAAGACAGCACTCTCGTTAGGACAGAAAGACAGCACTCTCGTTAGGACAGAATGACAGCACTCTCGTGTCAATGTAAAATACAACTGCAAGTCAAGAGTAACCGTAAGAGAGATGTTGTCGCAGGACTTGTACAAGAAGAGTGTCTGAGTCAGAGTGATTCAAGTCTGAGTCAGACTGAGTCAAGTGTCTAGAGATGTTGTCACAGGACTAGTACAAGAAGAATGTCTGAGTCAGTGATTCAAGTCTGAGTCAGGGTGACTCAAGTGTCTAGAGATGTTGTCACAGGACTTGTACAAAAAGAATGTCTGAGTCAGTGATTCAAGTCTGAGTCAGGGTGACTCAAGTGTCTAGAGATGTTGTCACAGGACTTGTACAAGAAGAATGTCTGAGTCAGTGATTCAAGTCTGAGTCAGAGTGATTCAAGCGTCTAGAGATGCTGTCGCAGGGACTAACTAGTACAAGAAGAATGTCTGAGTCAGTGATTCAAGTCTGAGTCAGAGTGATTCAAGTCTGAGTTAGAGTGATTCAAGTGTCTAGAGATGTTGTTGCAGGACTAACTAGTACAAGAAGAATGTCTGAGTCAGTGTGATTCAAGTCTGAGTCAGAGTGATTCAAGTCTGAGTCAGAGTGATTCAAGTGTCTAGAGATGTTGTCGCAAGACTAGTACAAGAAGAATGTCTGAGTCAGAGTGATTCAAGCCTGTGTCAGGGTCATTCAAGTCTGAGTCAGAGTGATTCAAGTCTGAGTTAGAGTGATTCAAGTGTCTAGAGATGTTGTCGCAGGACTATCTAGTACAATAAGAGTGTCTGAGTCAGTGTGATTCAAGTCTGAGTCAGAGTGATTCAAGTCTGAGTTAGAGTGATTCAAGTGTCTAGAGATGTTGTCGCAGGACTATCTAGTACAATAAGAGTGTCTGAGTCAAAGTGCTTCTAGTGCCTACTTCTCATGGCAAAGGCACCAAATTCCCTCCACAAAGGTGACACATCACAGACTGCTAATGGGTACCTGACACTGTTAGGGAAGGGAAAGCAAAGGAGGGAACTGATAGCTGACCCCACAAGAACTAACCCCACTAGAACTGACCCCACAAGAACTGACCCCATGAGAACTGACCCCACAAGAACTGACCCCACAAGAACTGTGACCCAGTAGAATTATGTCTTCAGCTCTACATCTACGGCAAATTGGGATTATTTTGACCTTTTTCATGCAAGATCACCCATTCTGTGTACGCCATGCTCCCACTGGAGCAAGAATAGGATGTTATAAAAGGGCCTCATATAGTGTCAGGCCTATTCTTCAATAACTGGAACAAAAGGACAAATCAAATCCCAAATCTATGAATACGTACGTATGTCTGGTACTAACAAATCAAATCCCAAATTTACGAATACGTACGTATGTCTGGTACTAACAAATCAAATCCCAAATTTACGAATACGTACATATGTCTGGTACTAACAAATCAAATCCCAAATATATGAATACGTACGTATGTCTGGTACTAACAAATCAAATCCTAAATATTTGAATACGTACGTATGTCTGGTACTAACAAATCAAATCCGAAATATATGAATGTGTTCGTACATCTGGTACTAACAAATCAAATCCGAAATATATGAATGTGTTCGTACATCTGGTACTAACAAATCAAATCCGAAATATATGAATGTGTTCGTACATCTGGTACTAACAAATCAAATCCGAAATATATGAATGTGTTCGTACATCTGGTACTAACCTGTAACAGAGGGCCAGCATGATGATGATGATGACAGTTATTGCCCATAAGATACCACTGAGAGCATCCTGGTTCAGGTCACCTTAAGTCAGTTGAGAGAGGCAAGGATTGAATTACCTGCCTTCAAGGTGTTCATGGTATACATAATGAATGACCTAGCTGTTCACATAGGACAACACCTGATCAACATCACCCCACCAGACAATGTCCTCATCTACATCACCCCACCAGACAATGTCCTCATCTACATCACCCCACCAGACAATGTCCCCATCTACATCACCCCACCAGACAATGTCCTCATCTACATCACCCCACCAGACAATGTCCTCATCTATATCACCCCACCAGACAATGTCCTCATCTACATCATCCCACCAGACAATGTCCTCATCTACATCACCCCACCAGACAATGTCCCCATCTACATCACCCCACCAGACAATGTCCCCATCTACATCACCCCACCAGATAATGTCCACATTAACATCACCCCACCAGACAATGTCCACATTAACATCACCCCACCAGACAATGTCCACATTAACATCACCCCACCAGAAAATGCCCACATTAACATCACCCCACCAGACAATGTCCACATCTACATCACCCCACCCGAAAATGTCCACATTAACATCACCCCACCAGACAATGTCCACATTAATATCCCTCCACCAGACAATGTCCACATCTACATCACCCCACCAGACAATGTCCACATCTACATCCGGGACAACAAAGTCAACCACTTTGAGGCCACAGAAATATAAGATTGATGGTCCAGGTGCCACATGAAGATATGTTCTATGGTCCAGGTGCCACATGAAGACATGTTCTATGGGCAAAGAATCACAAAAAGCTGCACAAAGACAAGTTCAGTGGTCCATGGGTCACAATAAGACAAGTTCAGTGGTCAATGAGTCACAACAAGACAAGTTCAATGGTCCACGGGTCACAACAAGACAAGTTCAGTGGTCCATGGGTAGAACAAGACAGTGGTCTCTCTCTCTCTTTATCTCCTGGTGACCCTCAACGTCTTGTCTTACACTCTCTCTATCTATCTTGATATTTCTTCTTTATGCCTTGATCACATGGATACAAATGATGGCACCAGCCTGGTTATCATTTCTCTTTGTGTAGCCATTACAATGTGTAGCCATCTGTTCAGTGATAGTTGACACGTAGCCATCTGTTCAATAATAGTTGACACGTAACCATCTGTTCAGTGATAGTTGACACGTAGCCATCTGTTCAGTGATAGTTGACACGTAGCCATCTGTTCAGTGATAGTTGACACGTAGCCATCTGTTCAGTGATAGTTGACACGTAGCCATCTGTTCAGTGATAGTTGACACGTAGCCATCTGTTCAGTGATAGTTGACACGTAGCCATCTGTTCAGTGATAGTTGACACGTAGCCATCTGTTCAGTGATAGTTGACACGTAGCCAGACTGTAAAGGTGCTTCCCAGAAATCTGTTCAAAAAGTTAAAGGCGAGGGCTCGACTTCAACACCACAGGTCTCCTCATATGGTTCATTCTCTCTCAGCAGAAAGGTATCCCACCAAACCACGAACTCCATAGCTCCAGTGATGAACCCAAGGATCTCCTGAAATATTTATATCATGAACCGAATGTCCCAGCTCAGATTCGAACCCCGACAGTCTGAACACGAGGCAAACGGCTTGACCACTTTGTCACAGAGATCCCTAATATCTGTTCAGTTATGGTGATAGTTGGCACGTAGCCAGACTTAAGGTGATAGTTGACACGTAGCCAGACTTAAGGTGATAGTTGACACATAGCCAGACTGTTAAGGTGATAGTTGACACGCATTCAGACTGTTAAGGTGATAGTTGACACATAGCCAGACTGTTAAGGTGATAGTTGACACGCATTCAGACTGTTAAGGTGATAGTTGACACGTAGCCAGACTGTTAAGGTGATAGTTGACACGCATTCAGACTGTTAAGGTGATAGTTGACACGTAGCCAGACTGTTAAGGTGATGATATGTAGCCTGACTGTAAAGGTGATAGTTGATACATAGCCGGACTGTTAAGGTGATGATATGTAGCCTGACTGTAAAGGTGATAGTTGATACATAGCCGGACTGTTAAGGTGATAGTTGATACATAGCCGGACTGTTAACATGTTCCCCAGATATCTAATGTACCACCTGGCAATATCTACTTCATGAGAGAGCAAGAGTGGTACCAAAACTTACCAGTGGTTTTTCTGCCATAACCAGGTACAGCGAATAGCGAGCAAGCTGCCATGTAGCAAGTTGTACACTCTTTGAGCCTGAAACAAAGAAGGTATTCTGTACACATGTACACTCTCTGAGCCTGAAACAACAAAGAAAGTATTCTGTACACATGTACACTCTCTTAGCCTGAAACAAAGAAGGTACTCTGTACACATGTATACTCTCTGAGCCTGAAACAAAGAAGGTATTCTGTACACATGTACACTCTCTGAGCCTGAAACAACAAAGAAAGTATTCTGTACACATGTACACTCTCTTAGCCTGAAACAAAGAAGGTACTCTGTACACATGTATACTCTCTGAGCCTGAAACAAAGAAGGTATTCTGTACACATGTACACTCTCTGAGCCTGAAACAAAGAAGGTATTCTGTACACATGTATACTCTCTGAGCCTGAAACAAAGAAGGTACTCTGTACACATGTACACTCTGAGCCTGAAACAAAGAAGATACTCTGTACACATGTACATCCTTCCAGAATGAGTACAAACAATTTATTCGGACTGAATTCATCTCGTTTGTTTTCCTTTATACTGAGTTCATTGAACTCTTGACCTTTCTTTGGTGGTGGCAGGTTATAGTAGCTCTTCTTATAGCCCTTGAAGCTGGACATGACTCCTCCTGGCTGTAGTGTAATGTAAGGTCCTCAGTGAGCTCATCACTATGGACGAATTAGTGTTGACCCCCACCTTGGCCAGACTGCTGTGGCCCAGCCTGTTTTCAGGAGCTCTAGAAAGAAGAGAAGTTCAGTCTTGACCAGTACATCTCACCTGACTCTGATGTGTACTCTTTACCCCCACCTTGATCAGTATGTCTCACCTGACCCTGATGTTACTCTTTTCTCCCACCTTGATCAGTATGTCTCACCTGACCCTAATGTTACTCTTCTCTCTCACCTGACCCTAATGTTACTCTTCTCTCTCACCTGACCCTAATGTTACTCTTCTCTCTCACCTGACCCTAATGTTACTCTTCTCTCTCACCTGGCCCTAATGTTACTCATCACTCCTTAAATTATAATTTCCTAACATTAGCCATTAGGTCTCCCACCAAAACTGATATTATTCCCAACCTTAGGTCTCCCACCAAAACTGATATTATTCCCAACTTTAGGTCTTCCACCAAAACTGATATTATTCCCAACCTTAGGTCTCCCACCAAAACTGATATTATTCCCAACCTTAGGTCTTCCACCAAAACTGATATTATTCCCAACTTTAGGTCTCCCACCAAAACTGATATTATTCCCAACCTTAGGTCTTCCACCAAAACTGATATTATTCCCAACTTTAGGTCTCCCACCAAAACTGATATTATTCCCAACCTTAGGTCTTCCATCAAAACTGATATTATTCCCAACCTTAGGTCTCCCATCAAAACTGATATTATTCCCAACCTTAGGTCTCCCACCAAAACTGATATTATTCCCAACTTTAGGTCTTCCATCAAAACTGATATTATTCCCAACCTTAGGTCTCCCACCAAAACTGATATTATTCCCAACTTTAGGTCTCCCACCAAAACTGATATTATTCCCAACCTTAGGTCTTCCACCAAAACTGATATTATTCCCAACTTTAGGTCTCCCACCAAAACTGATATTATTCCCAACCTTAGGTCTTCCATCAAAACTGATATTATTCCCAACCTTAGGTCTCCCACCAAAACTGATATTATTCCCAACTTTAGGTCTCCCACCAAAACTGATATTATTCCCAACCTTAGGTCTTCCACCAAAACTGATATTATTCCCAACTTTAGGTCTCCCACCAAAACTGATATTATTCCCAACTTTAGGTCTCCCACCAAAACTGATATTATTCCCAACCTTAGGTCTTCCATCAAAACTGATATTATTCCCAACCTTAGGTCTCCCATCAAAACTGATATTATTCCCAACCTTAGGTCTCCCATCAAAACTGATATTATTCCCAACCTTAGGTCTCCCATCAAAACTGATATTATTCCCAACCTTAGGTCTCCCATCAAAACTGATATTATTCCCAACCTTAGGTCTCCCATCAAAACTGATATTATTCCCAACTTTAGGTCTTCCATCAAAACTGATATTATTCCCAACCTTAGGTCTCCCATCAAAACTGATATTATTCCCAACTTTAGGTCTTCCATCAAAACTGATATCACTCCCAGAAATTGTTCGATACAGGTGTAACACAGGCACAAAAATAGCATGTCTCGAACACTTAAGAACTGCTAACAGTTGTAAGTGAAAACATAACTCATTTGTTAAACTATATTTGTACGTTTGACAGCCTAAAGCAGCAACCATGATATGAACGGCAGATCATCCCCAACGTAGAAGATCCGGAGGACGACAGGAGACAACTGAGATAGAACCACTGATCTGTAATACTATTGAATGAGACTAAGTTTAGGATTGATGTTATTTCATATGAGATGTAGAATCTGGGTTCTATGTAGTTTACAGGAGTAACATCATTAGCACTTGCTTTGATCTTCTGTCTTAGTTTTGTATATATTATTATTATTATTATTATTATTATTATTTAGTTTAGAAGCTCTTTTCGTTGTTGAAATTATGTCACAATTATTTATGCAAATAAATGATATTATTCTGTGTTAATGGTAGTTTTAGTGTGTTGAAGTTGTGTTATTGTTTAGATATATGTTGTAACTCTTAAGAGAAGAAAACTAAGCCGACCCTGCCACATATAAATATTGGTCCGAGAGACCAGTATAGCCTTGATGGGGAAGACGGGGCGCTAACCTGTTACAACATAACAGGAAGATCAACACAGGCAAGACAGAGACTATGTTCATTTCAAGTGAACAATTGCAGAGAAGTTTCCACATCATTGGCACTGGTATCCATCTAGTAACGGGAGTGCGAATACCTAGATAGTATGTTCACTGATGATATAGTGGACAGAGAGATTGTACATAGAATTCAGATAGCGAACAGTGTACACTATCAAATTGCATCAATTTTGAAACACCCTAGAGAGCTTCTTTCAACTAAGAAGAGGCTGATAAATACACTATTTATTTCTACATTGTGTTACCAATGTCAATCTTCGTCCTTACTAGCAACCCATAAGAGTAAGATCAGAGCTGTGAGATGCGCTGTGTGAGAAGTGTAGTCGGAAAGACAATCCATAACTGAATCCGCAACACCACACTGAGGCAGACAGTGGAGACAAACCCAGTTAGTGCCTACACTGACTCCCAACAAATCAAGTGATTTGGTCATGTAGTCAGAACACATTATGACCAGCCTGTATCAAGAGCATATTATATGCAGGTCTTCGATCTACAAGCAAGAGGCAGACAGTGGAGACAAACCCAGTTAGTGCCTACACTGACTCCCAACAAATCAAGTGATTTGGTCATGTAGTCAGAACACATTATGACCAGCCTGTATCAAGAGCATATTATATGCAGGTCTTCGATCTACAAGCAAGAGGCAGACCACGATGTCGATGAATTGAGGATGTCTCTGACACTCTCAGGAAGTTACACCTAATGCCAGTACAAGCCTCCTGTGACAGTTCCAGAGTTCCCTGTGGAGCATGCGGTTTAGGGCAGATAGGAGATTGGTCTGGCGGCTGTATTCTCTGGGAATCAAAAGTTGCCTGAGTGCTGGCGAACCAATGGGATGCTAGATTGGTTGAGACCAAATTAGAGTGATGGCTAACCAGCCAACTGGGAAGGACCACTCACCAGTCATGTGTGTTTCTAGAGCTAAGAAAATAATTTATCAAAGACAATGCACTGTGAGATTAGAGAAATTCAGAGAGAGAGAGTTTATGGGGTGGTTATCCCATCATCCAGTTTATGGGGTGGTTATCCCATCATCCAGTTTATGGGGTGGTTATCCCATCATCCAGTTTATGGGGTGGTTATCCCATCCTCCAGTTTATGGGGTGGTTATCCCATCATCCAGTTTATGGGGGTGGTTATCCCATCATCCAGTTTATGGGGTGGTTATCCCATCCTCCAGTTTATGGGGTGGTTATCCCATCCTCCAGTTTATGGGGTGGTTATCCCATCCTCCAGTTTATGGGGTGGTTATCCCATCCTCCAGTTTATGGGGTGGTTATCCCATCCTCCAGTTTATGGGGTGGTTATCCCATCCTCCAGTTTATGGGGTGGTTATCCCATCCTCCAGTTTATGGGGTGGTTATCCCATCATCCAGTTTATGGGGTGGTTATCCCATCATCCAGTTTATGGGGTGGTTATCCCATCATCCAGTTTATGGGGTGGTTATCCCATCCTCCAGTTTATGGGGTGGTTATCCCATCATCCAGTTTATGGGGTGGTTATCCCATCCTCCAGTTTATGGGGTGGTTATCCCATCATCCAGTTTATGGGGTGGTTATCCCATCCTCCAGTTTATGGGGTGGTTATCCCATCCTCCAGTTTATGGGGTGGTTATCCCATCCTCCAGTTTATGGGGTGGTTATCCCATCCTCCAGTTTATGGGGTGGTTATCCCATCCTCCAGTTTATGGGGTGGTTATCCCATCCTCCAGTTTATGGGGTGGTTATCCCATCCTCCAGTTTATGGGGTGGTTATCCCATCCTCCAGTTTATGGGGTGGTTATCCCATCCTCCAGTTTATGGGGTGGTTATCCCATCCTCCAGTTTATGGGGTGGTTATCCCATCCTCCAGTTTATGGGGTGGTTATCCCATCCTCCAGTTTATGGGGTGGTTATCCCATCATCCAGTTTATGGGGTGGTTATCCCATCCTCCAGTTTATGGGGTGGTTATCCCATCCTCCAGTTTATGGGGTGGTTATCCCATCCTCCAGTTTATGGGGTGGTTATCCCATCCTCCAGTTTATGGGGTGGTTATCCCATCCTCCAGTTTATGGGGTGGTTATCCGATCATCCAGTTTATGGGGTGGTTATCCCATCCTCCAGTTTATGGGGTGGTTATCCCATCCTCCAGTTTATGGGGTGGTTATCCCATCCTCCAGTTTATGGGGTGGTTATCCCATCCTCCAGTTTATGGGGTGGTTATCCCATCCTCCAGTTTATGGGGTGGTTATCCCATCCTCCAGTTTATGGGGTGGTTATCCCATCACCCAGTTTATGGGGTGGTTATCCCATCCTCCAGTTTATGGGGTGGTTATCCCATCATCCAGTTTATGGGGTGGTTATCCCATCATCCAGTTTATGGGGGTGGTTATCCCATCATCCAGTTTATGGGGTGGTTATCCCATCATCCAGTTTATGGGGTGGTTATCCCATCATCCAGATTATGGGGTGGTTATCCCATCCTCCAGTTTATGGGGTGGTTATCCCATCATCCAGTTTATGGGGTGGTTATCCCATCCTCCAGTTAAAGCCTTGCACTTATACTCATTGGAGCGACTGGTGGACACCAGGTAAACCATCTGACCACATGCGAGGGAGAAGATTCGTCTCGGCACGGATTGAGATTGATCTAGAAGGCAGTCTAACTGTTCTCCAGTACCATCTGTTGGAGAATAGATGCCATTCTACGATCAGTCTCTTGTCTGTTGAAACTGGGTCGTTGCAAAATGGGTTATTCCTGAATCCTGGGATACAATCCCGGTCTCTGGGTCGTTGCAAAAGGGGTTATTCCTGAATCCTGGGATACAATCCCGGTCTCTGGGTCGTTGCAAAAGGGATTATTCCTGAATCCTGGGATACAATCCCGGTCTCTGGGTCGTTGCAAAAGGGGTTATTCCTGAATCCTGGGATACAATCCCGGTCTCTGGGTCGTTGCAAAAGGGGTTATTCCTGAATCCTGGGATACAATCCCGGTCTCTGGGTCGTTGCAAAAGGGGTTATTCCTGAATCCTGGGATACAATCCCGGTCTCTGGGTCGTTGCAAAAGGGGTTATTCCTGAATCCTGGGATACAATCCCGGTCTCTGGGTCGTTGCAAAAGGGGTTATTCCTGAATCCTGGGATACAATCCCGGTCTCTGGGTCGTTGCAAAAGGGGTTATTCCTGAATCCTGGGATACAATCCCGGTCTCTGGGTCATTGCAAAAGGGGTTATTCCTGAATCCTGGGATACAATCCCGGTCTCTGGGTCGTTGCAAAAGGGGTTATTCCTGAATCCTGGGATATAATCCCGGTCTCTGGGTCTTTGTAAAAGGGGTTCTTCCTGAATCCTGGGATATAATCCCGGTCTCTGGGTCTTTGTAAAAGGGGTTCTTCCTGAATCATGGGATACAGTTCCAAAGCCCATATGTCACAGTGGAAATCATAGACAAATAGTTACCTGTGATGGAGAGTGGATGCCCCAACAACTGCCACAAATAGAAGCTTGTTCACAAAGACAACCTCCCATTCCGAGGAGAATCCTGCTCGCTCGACTACAAATTGGGATTCTGTTGGCAGAGAACAACAAAGTCAAGTGAACAACTCCAGAACTGAACTTGTGGCAGTCACAAGTTTAAACAGTAACTGTAGTGCTAAAACAGGCCGTGCCATCACACTTAACATTAAGTTCATCAAAGTCATTGAGCACTTAAGAATGTTCACATTCAAACATGAAAGGGAAAGTGACATGTCAAAATGGAATCTGTCAATTCAGACAACAAAAAATATAAAGGTCAAGATCATCCCATTTGACACTGTCATCAAGGATGAAGTGTCAAGAGGCTTCATCGTAACAGGCCTCATCTATTTCTGAGGTGAGGTGACCAGTTCCTTTCCCAGTCACCTTGTCTGTCCTAGTTATTAGTCAGGTTCCAATTTACAGCTTGGTAGACTGGAGAGTGTAAAGACTGTGCAGTGAACATTTTGTTTTTGTTCCAAAGAACAAGTGATCTAACTGCTCTACCACAAAAATGTTTACTAAACAGAAACTGCACATTTGTAAAGCTTTACTTCACAACTCTATTTACACTAACAACACAGAAACTGCACATTTGTAAAGCTTTACTTCACAACTCTATTTACACTAACAACACAGAAACTGCACATTTGTAAAGCTTTACTTCACAACTCTATTTACACTAACAACACAGAAACTGCACATTTGTAAAGCTTTACTTCACAACTCTATTTACACTGACAATCATGCTTTTGTGAATTCAATATGAAACTCTCTACCTCCAAGTACTTGGGATCTCAGTGGGTGCTCCAACTCGGCAGGCAGACAAAGAGAATCCCAGCTCTCGGATGTCAAATGTCTGGCATCAATCACAAATGTTTGAGATGTCACATTACGAGCCTTCAAATGTGTAACAGCCACAAACCTCCCTGAAAATGTGGTCAAATTTTTGTATTTATATCCAGACACATCTCTCCTATCAGGAGACAGGACTACTAATATGTTCACCATCTCTCCTATCAGGAGACAGGACTACTAATATGTTCACCATCTCTCCTATCAGGAGACAGGACTACTAATATGTTCACCATCTCAGGTGAGAACCTACCAGACACACCTCTCCTATCAGGAGACAGGACTACTAATATGTTCACCATCTCTCCTATCAGGAGACAGGACTACTAATATGTTCACCATCTCTCCTATCAGGAGACAGGACTACTAATATGTTCACCATCTCAGGTGAGAACCTACCAGACACACCTCTCCTATCAGGAGACAGGACCACTAATATGTTCACCATCTCTCCTATCAGGAGACAGGACTACTAATATGTTCACCATCTCAGGTGAGAACCTACCAGACACATCTCTCCTATCAGGAGACAGGACTACTAATATGTTCACCATCTCTCCTATCAGGAGACAGGACTACTAATATGTTCACCATCTCTCCTATCAGGAGACAGGACTACTAATATGTTCACCATCTCTCCTATCAGGAGACAGGACTACTAATATGTTCACCACCTCTCCTATCAGGAGACAGGACTACTAATATGTTCACCATCTCTCCTATCAGGAGACAGGACTACTAATATGTTCACCATCTCAGGTGAGAACCTACCAGACACACCTCTCCTATCAGGAGACAGGACCACTAATATGTTCACCATCTCTCCTATCAGGAGACAGGACTACTAATATGTTCACCATCTCTCCTATCAGGAGACAGGACTACTAATATGTTCACCATCTCTCCTATCAGGAGACAGGACTACTAATATGTTCACCATCTCTCCTATCAGGAGACAGGACTACTAATATGTTCACCATCTCAGGTGAGAACCTACCAGACACATCTCTCCTATCAGGAGACAGGACTACTAATATGTTCACCATCTCAGGTGAAAACCTACTAGACACATCTCCTGTGTCTCAGCAAGACTGGTGAGCACTCTGAGTTGTGTGTTCATTCTGAATATGTGAACCTTATCTCTGACCTGCACAAACTTATAAATAAAACACACATTTCAGACTTTGAGTCTCTTCTTCTGAAACCCTTGGCCAATGACTGACAAAGTGATCAGTGACCTTAGAGTCTGATGGTGTATTTAAGGGCTGTAACTAACTCTCTCCACTTCTGAAACCCTTGGCCAATGACTGACAAAGTGATCAGTGACCTTAGAGTCTGATGGTGTCTTGAAGGGCTGTAACTAACTCCCTCCACTTATGAAACCCTTGGCCAATGACTGACAAAGTGATTAGTGACCTTAGAGTCTGATGGTGTCTTGAAGGGCTGTAACTAATTCTCTCCACTTCTGAAACCCTTGGCCAATGACTGACAAAGTGATTAGTGACTTTAGTGTCTGATGGTGTCTTGAAGGGCTGTATATAACTCCCTCAGCTTCACCTGGCTTGTGGCTATTTTTCGTATGGTGTCCCAACCCTGGCACATGCTTTCCTTTTCAGCTGCTTCAGTTGTTCATCAAGTTATCTTAGCTTGGTCTCAGAGTTTCAACAACTATAAAACTGCACTAAGATCTAAATGGGAGATAAACATGACAGGTTATTTCAAATATGACATCTCTCATTTGTTCTGTAAGTGATATCAGCTCAGATGTGTATGACATCGCTCATTTGTTCTGTAAGTGATATCAGCTCAGATGTGTATGACATCGCTCATTTGTTCTGTAAGTGATATCAGCTCAGATGTGTATGACATCGCTCATTTGTTGTCTGTGATATCAGCTCAGATGAAAGTGGTCAAGCTACTTTTATCAGGGCTGCCTAAGGAAACTGAACATAAAATGACAAGATAAGATCACAGATGTAGAAGTTCTTTCATGGTCTGGCATGACAAGTACCCACACAACTCTGTGCAAATCGCAGCTTAGATCTTAGATCGACTGGCCATGTTGTATTCGCGTGTCAGATGAGCAGCTTCCAAAGAAAGTATTCTATAGCGAGCTTGAGTCAGGCAAGCTTGCTCACGGTGTTCAAATAAAATGTTACAAAGACACTCTGAAAGCCTCACTGAAGAACTGCGACATTGACCCAGATAACTGGAAGAAAATTGCTGCTGATCGCTCTGCCTGGCGTAGTCAAATCTCTTCAGGCAGGACACATATGGAGCAGACAAGAATCAAGGAAGCTGCACGGAGACGAGCGACACGAAAGGCAAGAGACAAGTTGCCTCTGTCTGATCGTCAGACAGTGCTTCTCTGCCCTCAGTTTGACAGACGCTTTCGGGCTCGAATTGGTTTGATCAACCACTTGTGAACCCACTCCAGGATTGACAGATGACAATGTGGTCCTCTTTGGAAACAATGGACAAACAACAAGTGATATCATGCGATCATCATCCAACTATGCGTCGTCAGCACAACAGGTTGAGGTAGCATCTAAATTTGATTTCAGTTGAGATTGGTACAACGGATCTGAGCACACTGCATTCTCATATCAACCGAAGTGACCCACATTACTACTGAAAGATGAGGCACGGGCTGCAACTTATACACATAACAAGCTGTATTGCAATGTCAGGAACTAAACTGACTGCTGCCTTTGTTAGTTATTGGAGCATAGGTCTGCTAGTAAATGAGCAAGAATCTGAACTCCATCCACTATTGTTTGTAACAAAAGAAAACTGACACTAGAATTCTTGGAAAAACCAGACAACTTTGCCCCTTGTTCCATAAGATAGTCCCCAAACAAAAAATGTTCCATAAGATAGTCCCCAAACAAAAAATGTTCCATACGATAGTTCCCAAACAAACAAACAATGTTCCATAAAATAGTCCCCCAAAAAACAATGTTCCATAAGATAGTCCTCAAATAAACAAACCATGTTCCATAAGATAGTCCCCAAACAAACCATGTTCCATAAGATAGTCCCCAAACAAACAATGTTCCATAAGATAGTCCCCAAACAAACAATGTTCCATAAGATAGTCCCCAAACAAACCATGTTCCATAAGATAGTCCCCAAACAAACAATGTTCCATAAGATAGTCCCCAAACAAACAATGTTCCATAAGATAGTCCCCAAACAAACAATGTTCCATAAGATAGTCCCCAAACAAACAAACCATGTTCCATAAGATAGTCCCCAAACAGACAAACTATGTTCCATAAGATAGTCCCCAAACAAACCATGTTCCATAAGATAGTCTCCAAAAACAAACAAACCATGTTCCATAAGATAGTCCCCAAACAAACCATGTTCCATAAGATAGTCCCCAAACAAACAAACCATGTTCCATAAGATAGTCCCCAAACAAACCATGTTCCATAAGATAGTCCCCAAACAAACAATGTTCCATAAGATAGTCCCCAAACAAACAAACCATGTTCCATAAAATAGTCCCCAAACAAACCATGTTCCATAAGATAGTCCCCAAACAAACCATGTTCCATAAGATAGTCCCCAAACAAACAATGTTCCATAAGATAGTCCCCAAACAAACAATGTTCCATAAGATAGTCCCCAAACAAACAAACAAATCTTCATCTAGAAACACTGCTACTCAAACAGTCATGGTCAGTGTTTAGATATTTTATTCAGACCAGCATTGCCTCCTTCTTCTTGTCCACCTTCTGCTCCATTTCTTGAAACATAGGTTGGTCCAACACTGCATTCTTCAATCTTCTATCATCCATCCATTCTTTTATAATCCATCCATTCTTCTCAACTTTTCTTCTCATCCATTCTTTTATAATCCATTCATTCTTTTATAATCCATCCATTCTTTTATAATCCATCCATTCTTTTATAATCCATCCATTCTTCTCAACTTTTCTTCTCATCCATTCTTTTATAATCCATCCATTCTTTTATAATCCATCCATTCTTTTATAATCCATCCATTCTTCTCAACTTTTCTTCTCATCCATTCTTTTATAATCCATCCATTCTTTTATAATCCATCCATTCTTTTATAATCCATCCATTCTTCTCAACTTTTCTTCTCATCCATTCTTTTATAATCCATCCATTCTTTTATAATCCATCCATTCTTTTATAATCCATCCATTCTTCTAAACTTTTCTTCTCATCCATTCTTTTATAATCCATCCATTCTTTTATAATCCATCCATTCTTTTATAATCCATCCATTCTTCTAAACTTTTCTTCTCATCCATTCTTTTATAATCCATCCATTCTTTTATAATCCATCCATTCTTTTATAATCCATCCATTCTTCTCAACTTTTCTTCTCATCCATTCTTTTATAATCCATCCATTCTTTTATAATCCATCCATTCTTTTATAATCCATCCATTCTTCTCAACTTTTCTTCTCATCCATTCTTTTATAATCCATCCAACTCTTCCACTACCCACCCCATTCCTCCACCATCCATCCATTCCTCCACCATCCATCCATTCCTCCACCATCCACCCCATTCCTCCACCATCCATCCATTCCTCCACCATCCATCTATTCTTCCACCATCCATCTATTCTTCCACCATCCACCCCATTCCTCCACCATCCATCCAACTCTTCCACCATCCATCCAACTCTTCCACCATCCATCCATTCTTCCACCATCCATCCAACTCTTCCACTACCCACCCCATTCCTCCACCATCCATCCATTCCTCCACCATCCATCTATTCTTCCACCATCCATCCATTCTTCCACCATCCATCCAACTCTTCCACCATCCATCCATTCCTCCACCATCCATCCAACTCTTCCACTACCCACCCCATTCTTCCACCATCCATCCATTCCTCCACCATCCATCCAACTCTTCCACTACCCACCCCATTCCTCCACCATCCATCCATTCTTCCACCATCCATCCATTCCTCCACCATCCATCCAACTCTTCCACTACCCACCCCATTCTTCCACCATCCATCCATTCCTCCACCATCCATCCATTCCTCCACCATCCACCCATTCCTCCACCACCCATCCAACTCTTCCACCATCCACCCATTCCTCCACCATCCACCCACTCCTCCACCATCCACCCATTCCTCCACCATCCACCCATTCCTCCACCATTCATCCACTCCTCCACCCATTCCTCCACCATCCACCCATTCCTCCACCATCCACCCATTCCTCCACCATCCACCCATTCCTCCCCCCATTCCTCCACCATCCACCCATTCCTCCACCATCCACCCATTCCTCCACCATCCACCCATTCCTCCACCATCCACCCATTCCTCCACCATCCACTCCACTATAATCTATTTAATGTGGTATTTGTTTATATAACTGTGCCGACTCCTGCATCCTTTTATGAGTGACCCCATCCAATCAGATTATACACCGAGCAATCGTTTTTCAAGGTAAAAAAAGACGGTTCACTACTTCACGAATGACCCCCTTTCAATGAGATTACACACTGAGCAAACATTTCTCAAGGTATCATTAAAGCAACATACATATGTATACATGTATATATTTATATTTATATCAAAACATTTGGACATCATGTTACAAATCAAATGCCACATGTTGATATGAACGCTGGATATATTTAGTGAGAGTCTCTGGGGCGTGATCTGTGCATGATGCTGTGAGTTCATATATTTAGAACATCGACACGGCTCAACATGCAAGTCTAGTGTGCTTCGTACAGTTAGAGATAGCTTACAACAGGTGTAGGCAGAATGTGAGTGAGTGTTTGTGTGAGAGTGAGAAAGAGAGAGAGTGAAAGAGAGTGAGTGAGTGATAGAGAGAAAAAGATAGACAAATAGAAATAGAAATAGGGGAGAAAAATACAAGAAAGAGAGAAAGAGTGAAAAATACAGAGAGAGAGAGACAGAGAGACATGCTGAAGATTTATTGAGGAACAGTAGCATACAAAGAGAGAGAGAGAGAGAGAGAGAGAGAGAGAGAGAGAGAGAAAAAGAGGGTGAGCGGGTGATACACATATGCATTGAAAGAAAGACACAGAGAGAGAGAGAGAGAGAGAGTGTGTGATACACATGCATTGAGAGAGAGAGAGAGAGAGAGAGAGAGAGAGAGAGAGAGGAGGTGAACACTGTATTCTCAGTTGCCAAAATCACTTGCTGGAAATATACCAAATGATCTGTGTGTGTGTTAAATGGTTGTACTTCTGTGTGTGTGTTCAATGGTTGTACGTCTGTGTGTGTGTGTTCAATGGTTGTACGCCTGTGTGTGTTCAATGGTTGTACGTCTGTGTGTGTGTTCAATGGTTGTACGTCTGTGTGTGTGTTCAATGGTTGTACGTCTGTGTGTGTGTTCAATGGTTGTACTTCTGTGTGTGTGTTCAATGGTTGTATGTCTGTGTGTGTGTTCAATGGTTGTACGTCTGTGTGTGTGTTCAATGGTTGTACGTCTGTGTGTGTGTTCAATGGTTGTACTTCTGTGTGTGTGTTCAATGGTTGTACTTCTGTGTGTGTGTGTTCAATGGTTGTACTTTTGTGTGTGTGTTCAATGGTTGTACTTCTGTGTGTGTGTGTGTTCAATGGCCGTACATCTGTGTGTGTGCGTGTGTTCAATGGCCTTATATATATGTGTGGGTGTGTTCAATAGCCGTACATGTGTGTGTGTGTGTGTTCAATGGCCTTACATCTGTGTGTGTTCAATGGCCTTACATATATGTGTGTGTGTGTGTTCAATGGCCTTACATCTACGCACAAATCGTCATAACAAAATATTGCCCCAACCCCTTGAAACATGCTCCCTAATGTCGTCCTTATACACAATACTTCATGTACAAAAAGCTACAACAAAACAATGAAAGCTGACTTTTTAAATGTACATCTGCATTGACAGCATTTGTACGAGCCAAGAAACGCATATCGCCGATATACGGATGAAAATGACGAATCCCATATAACTTCAAAGAAATTTAAATTGTTTTACATGTTTTGAGATTCAAAATCTGTACTCTTGCAACACATATCGAAAACAAAATGGAACAACAGAAGCCTCAGCGTCTGGATATTGTGGCCCGGACAGTCAACACAAAAATAGGTTTATAAAGCTACGGAAATAAACAAATATGACATATCTCCATTTGGAACTAACTGTAAATATAGTGGTCTGGTAATAAATAGTGGTCTTGTCATAAATAGTGGTCTTGCCTGGCTGTGTAAGCTTGGAACATAAACAGAAACAAAAAAACTGAATTTTAATGCCATACAGAAAAAATAAATATGACGCTTCTGTGGAACCCAAGTGTAATAGGATCCTAGTACCGAAACAAACAAAACACAAAAACTGGTTTTCAAAGCCAGTTACTGAGAGAAACGACTTGATTCTACTCCAGTACCTAGTGCAATACTGTAATATGGGCGTTGTCTGGCATAGGCTGAGAGCGGGATATTTCAGCTGTTGGCAGGACTAATCTATAGGTAAACTGGGCGTTGTCTGGCATAGGCTGAGAGCGGGACATTTCAGCTGTTGGCAGGACTAATCTATAGGTAAACTGGGCGTTGTCTGGCATAGGCTGAGAGCGGGACATTTCAGCTGTTGGCAGGACTAATCTATAGGTAAACTGGTCATACTTAATGGTTTCTTCATGTGCCATGTGACTGAGATTTACAAAACAGGCCAGCCACACACAAGGTCAACATGAAATGAGCTGTCTCGTGTGGATATCTTCTTCTTCATCAATCAACTGATGCTATGCGTCTAGTCCGGTGAGGTTCACGAAGGAGACTGCATTTCAGGTCTTCGCCGGTCCCCCACAGCTTTTCGAGCATGGTCGCTCATCCTGGCCAGACTGCCTCTCTTTGGTCTGCATAGGTAGGGCATTCTTGCAGAATATGTTCTGGTGTTTGCTTGGGTGCTCCACAATCGTATGTGGCAGTGTCTCTGAGACCCATTCTGTGGAGGTGGGCCTTGAGCCGTCAATGTCCCGTACAGAGTCTGAAGATCTTTGTCTGCCTATCTCTGCCAAGTTTGTCTATGCTGTCATTTTCTGGCTTGTATTCTTTGTGCTGGTCTCTCCATTCTGTCCTCATGGATCGTTTTATGAGTGTCTTTGCTTCTTTATAGCTCTGTGGATGGCGAGTCTGCTTGCCACCACTTCCGGCTTTTGCGAGCTCACCTGTTTTCTCGTTTCCAGGGATCCCACAGTGGGCAAGAATCAATTGTAGGACTAAATCTGTTTTTCGAGACAGCAATCCGATGTATTTTATGTGTGGGTGTCAAATGTTGGTCTCGTGTGGATGTCAAATGTTGGTCTCAAGTGAATGTCAAATGTTGGTCTCAAGTGAATGTCAAATGTTGGTCTCGTGTGGATGTCAAATGTTGGTCTCATGTGGATGTCAAATGTTGGTCTCGTGTGGATGTCAAATGTTGGTCTCTTGTGAGAAATCTGGCAGAGATCTACAAAATTCCCTTGCCACAAAAGCTGGCCAAAAAAAATGGTGCTCAGGTTACAAAATGACTTGCCAGGTAGCCTGTACAAAATGACTTGCCAGATAGCCTATCTAGATGTTGTAAGTATGAAATGTTTCTCCAAGAGAAAGAATCTAGCTAAGATATTTGACAAAAGATGAATATAAAAAATAAGCTGGCCACATTTGGGACACCTCAATTGTTCTCTGTGGAAAAATGTGACAGAGATTTACTAAACAAACGTCACAAATTCTGGACATGTGTGTGCATCCAAGTTTGGTCTCTTCAAGAGAAATGTGACAGAGATTTTCTAAACAAACTTGTCACAAATTCTGGACATGTGTGTGCATCAAAGTTTGGTCTCTTCAAGAGAAATGTGACAGAGATTTACTAAACAAAGTTGTCACATAATCCAGCCATGTGTGAGAGCCCAAGTTTGATGTCTTCAAGAATACCGTGGCAGAGATTTACTAAACCCACTTTCCGCACACAAGATGAATATAAAAAATATTGACTACATGTCGGTGTCAACTGTTACTCTATATCAAGAGAAATATGACTGGCATTTACAAAACAGACTTGCCACATAAGATGAATATGACATAAGTTGGCCACGTGTGGATATCAGTTGTTGGTCTACTCGAGAGAAATGTGGCTGAGATTTTCAAAACAGATTTGCCACATAACCTGGCCAGTTGTGCGTGTCTAATGGCTTCCTCAAAATAACTGTAGCTGAGATTAACAAAATTCACTTATCCAGACACAAAATGTAGATGAAATAAGATGGCCATGTGTGGGTGTCGTTGGTTTCTTCACATCGAACAGACTTGCCACACAAGATGAATATGACTTATGTTGGCCTTGCGTGGATGGATTATCAGCTGTTGGTCTAATCAAGAAATCTGGCAGACATTTACTAAACAGGTTGCCACATAAACTGGTCATGTGTGAATGTCAAGATTTGGCATTACGAAAAGAAATAATATCAATGAGATAGACAAAAGATGAAAATCGAATGAGTTGGCGATGTGTGGGTGTCAGATGTTGGTTTCTATTTTCTCTCCATCCGCTGTGGGGGTTGTAGTGATGTTGTCGCTCTCTCCGCTGTTGCTTCTGCCTATGTGAACGCTGGATCGATGCAATGTGTTGCTGTTATTTGTGTGGGCAGTGGGCCGGTGAAGGGTGCCATTGTGACGTGTGGACCCATGATGAAACAGACTGTGATGATGGTGGTGGGGAGAAGAGCCATTTGCTGTGTGCTCATCCTGGAGATGTTTACAATATGCGGTCATGGCTTGGTGAAGAAATAGGAAGTGCTCCTGAAATAGTAAATAATCACCGTTACATTCAGAAAAAGATGTCCGTAAATAATCACCGTTACATTCAGAAAAAGATGTCCGTAAATAATCACTGTTACATTCAGAAAAAGATGTCCGTAAATAATCACCGTTACATTCAGAAAAAGATGTCCGTAAATAATCACCGTTACATTCAGAAAAAGATGTCCGTAAATAATCACTGTTACATTCAGAAAAAGATGTCAGTAAATAATCACCGTTACATTCAGAAAAAGATGTCCGTAAATAATCACTGTTACATTCAGAAAAAGATGTCAGTAAATAATCACCGTTACATTCAGAAAAAGATGTCAGTAAAAAATCATTTCCTGTTTATCATACAGATATATCCGCTCATCTGCTTCTACATATCCTAAAAGTCAGGTTTTTAATATCCAGACACATTTTGGTAAAACACGTATAGCCATTTGGCCAAATTGGAATTCAAATTGTGAATGAAATTAACGATACTTAAATCGTTATTAATTATAAAGTCATCCACAACAAACATGTGACAGTTCAAAGTGTGACGACAGCACTACAAAAATTCAACAAAAGTATTGGCACTATTTAATGAAACAATCTAATTCGAGAACAGTTTCTTAATTAATTCAAGGATACGATTGGGTAGATCTTTTACAGAATATTCTTTGGTATTATATATTGAAATTGTAACCTGGTTCAACACTCAATGCATTTGTTTTAACAAAAACGAGTCCCTCAACATTGTCTGTCAAACAACATTTGTTGTCTGGCAATACGAGTCCCTCAACATTGTCTGTCAAACAACATCTGTTGTCTGGCAATACGAGTCCCTCAACATTGTCTGTCAAACAACATTTGTTGTCTGGCAATACGAGTCCCTCAACATTGTCTGTCAAACAACATCTGTTGTCTGGCAATACGAGTCTCTTAACATTGTCTGTCAAACAACATTTGTTGTCTGGCAATACGAGTCCCTCAACATTGTCTGTCAAACAACATCTGTTGTCTGGCAATACGAGTCCCTCAACATTGTCTGTCAAACAACATTTGTTGTCTGGCAATACGAGTCCCTCAACATTGTCTGTCAAACAACGTCTGTTGTCTGGCAATACGAGTCCCTCAACATTGTCTGTCAAACAACATTTGTTGTCTGGCAATACGAGTCCCTCAACATTGTCTGTCAAACAACATCTGTTGTCTGGCAATACGAGTCCCTCAACATTGTCTGTCAAACAACATCTGTTGTCTGGCAATACGAGTCTCTCAACATTGTCTGTCAAACAACATCTGTTGTCTGGCAATACGAGTCTCTCAACATTGTCTGTCAAACAACATCTGTTGTCTGGCAATACGAGTCTCTCAACATTGTCTGTCAAACAACATCTGTTGTCTGGCAATACGAGTCTCTCAACATTGTCTGTCAAACAACATCTGTTGTCTGGCAATACGAGTCTCTCAACATTGTCTGTCAAACAACATCTGTTGTCTGGCAATACGAGTCCCTCAACATTGTCTGTCAAACAACATCTGTTGTCTGGCAATACGAGTCTCTCAACATTGTCTGTCAAACAACATCTGTTGTCTGGCAATACGAGTCCCTCAACATTGTCTGTCAAACAACATTTGTTGTCTGGCAATACGAGTCCCTCAACATTGTCTGTCAAACAACATCTGTTGTCTGGCAATACGAGTCTCTCAACATTGTCTGTCAAACAACATCTGTTGTCTGGCAATACGAGTCTCTCAACATTGTCTGTCAAACAACATCTGTTGTCTGGCAATACGAGTCTCTCAACATTGTCTGTCAAACAACATCTGTTGTCTGGCAATACGAGTCTCTCAACATTGTCTGTCAAACAACATCTGTTGTCTGGCAATGTGCTGTCAGCAATGATGAGCTGATGTCTACTATTCACGTCTGCTTGCAGCATACTATTGTAAATAGCCTACTGAATTAACTATTCAGCTCTGCAGTGAATACAAAGAGTGAATATTTCTTACATCTCTTGTTATAGCTAGATTCCAATATTTCTTACGTCTCCTGTTATAGCTAGATTCCAATATTTCTTACGTCTCCTGTTATAGCTAGATTCCAATATTTCTTACGTCTCCTGTTATAGCTAGATTCTAATATTTCTTACGTCTCTTGTTATAGCTAGATTCCAATATTTCTTACGTCTCCTGTTATAGCTAGATTCCAATATTTCTTACGTCTCCTGTTATAGCTAGATTCCAATATTTCTTACGTCTCCTGTTATAGCTAGATTCTAATATTTCTTACGTCTCCTGTCATAGCTAGATTCCAATATTTCTTACGTCTCCTGTTATAGCTACATTACAATATTTCTTATATCTCCTGTTATAGCTACATTCCAATATTTCTTACGTCTCCTGTTATAGCTACATTCCAATATTTCTTAACTCTCCTGTTAGATTTCAATATTTCTTATGTCTCCTGTTATAGCTAGATTCCAATATTTCCTACGTCTCCTGTTATAGCTACATTCCAATATTTCTTACGTATCCTGTTATAGCTAGATTCCAATAATTCTTACGTCTCCTGTTATAGCTAGATTCCAATAATTCTTAAGTTTCCTGTTTTAGCTAGATTCCAATATTTCTTACATCTCCTGTTATAGCTAGATTCAAATATTTCTTACGTCTCCTGTTACAGCTAGATTCCAATATTTCTTACGTCTCCTGTTATAGCTAGATTCCAATATTTCTTACGTCTCCTGTTATAGCTAGATTCCAATATTTCTTACGTCTCCTGTTATAGCTAGATTCCAATATTTCTTACTTCTCCTGTTATAGCTACATTCCAATATTTCTTACGTCTCCTGTTATAGCTAGATTCCAATATTTCTTACTTCTCCTGTTATAGCTAGATTCCAATATTTCTTACTTCTCCTGTTATAGCTACATTCCAAAATTTCTTACATCTCCTGTTATAGCTAGATTCCAATATTTCTTACTTCTCCTGTTATAGTTAGATTCCAATATTTCTTACTTCTCCTGTTATAGCTAGATTCCAATATTTCTTACTTCTCCTGTTATAGCTAGATTCCAATATTTCTTACTTCTCCTGTTATAGCTAGATTCCAATATTTCTTACTTCTCCTGTTATAGCTAGATTCCAATATTTCTTACTTCTCCTGTTATAGCTAGATTCCAATATTTCTTACTTCTCCTGTTATAGCTAGATTCCAATATTTCTTACTTCTCCTGTTATAGCTAGATTCCAATATTTCTTACTTCTCCTGTTATAGCTATATTCCAATATTTCTTACTTCTCCTGTTATAGCTAGATTCCAATATTTCTTACTTCTCCTGTTATAGCTAGATTCCAATATTTCTTACTTCTCCTGTTATAGCTAGATTCCAATATTTCTTACTTCTCCTGTTATAGCTAGATTCCAATATTTCTTACTTCTCCTGTTATAGCTAGATTCCAATATTTCTTACTTCTCCTGTTATAGCTAGATTCCAATATTTCTTACTTCTCCTGTTATAGCTAGATTCCAATTTGGATTTCTGAAAGGAATAGGCTGCACTAATTGTTTAATCATAGGAAGACAATCATGCGTGATTGAGCAATAGAATATAACAATCATTTAAACTTAACATTTGTAGATCAGGGGAAAGCTTTTGAAAGAGTAGATAGGGATAAACTCTGGACAATGTTATCACGGTTGCCAGCCCCATGCACAACCTTCTAAGTAATTTGTTATGGTATATTTATAAGGTTACAGCGGTCTGATTCTTTTGTTCTGGGGTGACCTGCACACCTTGTGAAGTGTTCAAGAGTTGCTGAACCTGTTCTCACCTTTGATTTGAAGATACCAGGTCTCTTGTAGTGGTAGAGCTTGCACACCTGGTAAAAGTCAGCACACCTCTCGGACAAAAGCTGGTCTCTCAACGTCCACAATGCACAGAATGTGCCGGCTTCAACACCTCCGAACCTGTGCAGATTGGAAACTTAACAACTAGAGCAAGATCCGAACCTACACACATCACGTGCAGTGGCAGAATAACAATTATTATTCAACGGACGGACTTAGTTCACACATATTTTAAAATGAACGAAGTGTTAAGACAGATGATGCAATCAGGTATTCATGTTTGTGACCTCTCAGTGTGGCAGCGGTACTATTCTTCCTTTGCCAATAAGGAGACTTACTATCCACATGGGGGTGTGCGGGGGGCGGGGGGGGTCTCTGTATGACAACAGCCTTATTCTTTCTCACCACTGAGGAGAATTGCGGTCCACACTGGGGGCCCCCTTGGTGTGGCAGTAGTACTATTCTTACCTGTTTCCTGCCTCACCGTACTGTAACAGATCTTAGCTGTGTAGATTTATTAGGGGTAGTATTTTAGACATGTTTTATTAAAGTTAGAAAAGGTGGGCCTAGAGCATTGATATTCAGTAACCATTCAGTTGTTTCTTATAGAATTAAACTAAGAAAGCTAGCCAGTACAGATGTACTCAAATCTGGACATAGGAATGCTTGGAATGAATAGCATTGGTTTCCAAGCAACGCAGATGTTAAAACAACGTAACCTTGCTTAACGCCTAGAAGCCTGTTACAGCATGATCAGTAGTGACGATTGCTATTAACTGGTTTTCTGAAATCTCGGGAAGGAAAAAAACCTAGGTACGAGATCTGAAAAATGCGGCGGATATAGCTAACTAGGAGAGCCTAAATCAGGATCATTCCAGAGCGAAGATCGGAGAGACAAGTCGACATCATTCGCATGCGAGATAGCGGAGAGACAAGAGAACAAATCATTCAGGTGCCAGCAACTAGGAGTAAAGGACCGTCTTGATAACTGTGAAGAGAAAACAGACAGATTTTGGAGCAGAGAGAGAGAGAGGTTTTGACAGACAATCTTTCACCACGAGAGTCCAGATGTTCCGCAGCGTATCAGGGAGAGGTCAATAGTCATGAAATTAATGTTTAGCATAGCAAGTGGTAGAAACAGATACAATAATGTGTGACGAGGAACACGCACGAGGTAGTCATCGTAAATACTACTTTAATTGTAACGCTGAAGAGAATCCAGTGTCTAACTAGAGAGATATTCGACTGGCACAGAATCCAGTACTTCAACGAATCACTACAAGCTACAGACGACGAAGAGAATAGGACCACGGATGAAATCCCCTGGTTTGCAGAACCGACACGAATCTTTCATCCTGTGGCAATCAACATAACGGATCGTTTATCAAGTTACAGTTCGTCTATCAAGTTACAGTTCGTCTATCAAGTTACGGTTCAGCTATCAAGTTGTAGTTCGCAATCAAGTTTCTTTTAGTTTAGCTCATAATTCCGTACAGCCAGACAGGTTTTGTTTTGAGTGAAGTATGCGGAGTCAGTTGTGAACAGGCAGAAATAAAGTTTCATTGTTGTGTTCTATTTTCAATTAGTGTCATAGTTAATTTGTTTGAAGTGATAATATAGTTAGTGCAGACCACTTGCATCATCTGCTACGGTAGGTTAGCCAGCCGAAGCTGCTACAGTACCCAACTTTAAGTCAGGCATCCATTTACAGCTAGGTAGACTGGATGGATTTCACAAAGACTACTATGGCAGAGAAGGAATAAAAGGTTAGGTGATTCCATAGCCAACACTGCTGTCAGGGAGACTTCATTTAATTGGCCTCAGTTTGGTTTTTTAGTAATGGTTTAGCCATAACTTCAGTCAGTTATATAATCACAGCTAGGTACAACCAAGTGTACAGAAATGTGGAGTGCTATAATCACAGCTAGGTACAACCAAGTGTACAGAAATGTGGAGTGCTATAATTACAGCTAGGTACAACCAAGTGTACAGAAATGTGGAGTGCTATAATCACAGCTAGGTTCAACCAAGTGTACATAAATGTGGAGTGTTATTTCAGCAAAGACAACTTAACTGAACTTAACTTCTTTATACTGGTCTAGAAGACTCTGCAGAGTCTGTAAACAACCAATTTCTTTTACATTTCCTTTCTCTAAAAGCTATGTGTATCCAATCTATTCTTATATGCATTAATTGTTCCTGCCTCCATTACTTTCTGTGAAAATGCATTCCAAGCATTCACCACTCTCTGACTAAAAAATATTTCCTAATATCTACACAAGAGGAAATATATTGATGAGTTGGTGAGGACTGCAGAGATGGTGGCTGCAGAGATGGTGGCTGCGAAGATGGTGGCTGCAGAGACGGTGGCTGCGAGAGGTCATATGAAGATCCTGTATGGCAACATGATGAAAATGACTGACAAATATGAGGCTGAGAGGTTTCATTAAATGTAATAGATCGACCCGCTAATAGATTTCCAAGCTGCAAATTACTGAATCCAGAAGTTTCAGAACTGCGACCAATATGATTATTCAGAGAGAGAACTTCTTCTTCTTCTTCTTCGTACGCTGTCAGACATCAACCTGTATTTTTTCGAAAAAAGCAGCGGTCATCCTGAGGCTGTCGACACTGCCATAGAGCTTGTCTAGTGTTGCCACTGGTGATGGCCACATGTGCTTTCTCTGATCCTCGTATGTCGGGCAGTTTTGCAGCAAATGTTCAGCTGTAATTTTCCCGGTACCACACAAGCATTCGTCAGTGCCACCTATCTTCAATTTATTGAATAGGTGGTACCTCAGCCTATTGTGGCCTGTGCGGAGTCTGAAGACCATGACCTGCTCTCTTCTGTTCAACTGGTAATAGGCATCGTTTTTTGTGTAGCCAGTATGTTCTGTTTCCCATTTGGTCATGTATCTGGCTCTAATAAACCTTTTGGACTCTTCGTATGTCACACTAGAATCTGGTTGTGGTAGTCTTGCACCTTCTGTTGCCAGTCTGTCAGCCTTCTCGTTGCCTTGGATGTTACAGTGGGATGGAACCCACTGTACCACTACCCTTTTTGGTGCGGACTGCTCTCATAGTTGACAGAGTACTGCTCTTAAATCATTAAGTTCAGTATTTTTCTGGCTATTTAGTGCTGTGACTACGGCCAGGGCATCTGTAAACAGGACTATATGGCTTTAATTTTTTTGCATGTCACCATTTCTTCTACTGCAGCCCTCAGTGCCTCTGCCTTCACTCTGAAATTGCTTGAGTATTTTCCAGTTGCCACTGACAGTGTTATTTTTTTACCATTTGGTAGGCTCAGGAATACCCCTGCCCCTCCGTTTTGTGTTGTGTTTGTTACAGAACCGTCGGTGAATGCATGGGTCCAGTCCATGCTTGGGTAGTTTTTCGTTATGTACCTCAGAGTTGTATCTCTTCTTTCTTTTTCAGTCTGCCTATTTTTGTTTCCAATATCTGGTATATTTTCTACCACCTCTTGAAATATATGCTGCCTCCAGGTAGGTTTGCGTACAGTAAGGATGGGCTTTGGTGTTGTTAATGCATTCATAGGGTCTTCGCTCATCTTTGCTTTGGCTATTTCTGCAAAGTTCCTCCGCTTTAGTTTCCAATTTCCAAAATTATTTAGTCTCTGATGCATTGGATGGTCTGTCAGTCTTCTGAGTTTCTCTGCTTGCTGCTGGGCTCTGCAGTCTCTTCTGTCGGTCATGGATTGCAGTTTTGTAATCTTTTCAAGTTCTACAATTGGCGTTGACTTCATGCCTCCTGTTATAACTCTCATGGCTTGGTTTTGAAGTTTGCTAATTTTATCAAAGTTCACCTTTGCTGCTGTTGATCGCTAGTCGCCATCGTTTATGGTCAGAACTACGATGGTATCTGATCGTCTTCGCGCCTCTGACTTTTGTTCTTGATTAATGAAAACATTCTTGACAAATGCTTTCGCAGTAGTTCGTCTTGCGGCGATCCAAGAATTTCACCTCTAACGCCGCAATACGAATGCCCCCGTTTGTCCCTGTTGATCATTACCTCCAGTTCCGAAAACCAACAAAATAGAACCGAGGTCCTATTCCATGCACCATTATTCAGGCAGCCGAGGCCTGCTTTGAACACTCTAATTTGTTCAAAGTAAACGTGCCGTCCACCCGGGACGCTCAGCGAAGAGCACCTGCGGGAGAGAGCCGGCAGGCGGTAGGGCAGGCGACAACAGGCAGTGAACCGGCGCGAGCCGGACCGCCTGCCTGCGCCTGAGATCCAACTACGAGCTTTTTAACTGCAACAACTTTAATATACGCTATTGGAGCTGGAATTACCGCGGCTACTGGCACCAGACTTGCCCTCCAATAGATCCTCGTTAAAGGGTTTAATGTGTACTCATTCCAATTATGGGGCCTCGAAAGAGTCCCGTATTGTTATTTTTCATCACCAGAGATGGTGGCTGCGGAGATGGTGGCTGCGAGAGGTCATATGAAGATCCTGTATGACAACATGATGAAAATGACTGACAAATATGAGGCTGAGAGGTTTTATTAAATGTAACAGATCGACCCTCTAATAGATTTCCAAGCTGCAAATTACTGAAACCAGAAGTTTCAGAACTGCGACCAATATGATTATTCAGAGAGAGAACAACAGAAGGGACATCATTTTAACGAGAGTAACTTCTCCGCAGATTTTTATATTTTGGATTCAAGTTAATTCATTCATGAAGAGGCTGGGAGGCGAGCGTTCAGTGTCACGGTAGGGACATAGAAATACAGATAAACTCCAGAAATTTAAGACATTCTATCACTAATAGGTGAGGAAGTGGTCAGATCTCTCAGGATCAGACCAGAAGAAGATTATTTTCAAGCTAAAAGTATAAGTTAGAGTGCCAATTCTGACCATTGCCTCTCATAGAGCCTTACAGAAACACGGCAGGATCTTTGCAGGTCTATATCATTCCATTTATGTTTCCTCCGTCAAGTAGACGAATTGAGAGATGAAACGTCAAGTAGACGAATTGTGAGCTGAAACGTCAAGTAGACGAATTGTGAGCTGAATCGTCAAATTGACGAATTGTGAGCTGAAACGTCAAGTAGACGAATTGTCAGCTGAAACGTCAAGTAGACGAATTGTGAGCTGAAACGTCAAGTAGACGAATTGTGAGCTGAAACGTCAAGTAGACGAATTGTGAGCTGAAACGTCAAGTAGACGAATTGTAAGCTGAAACGTCAAGTAAATTATTCCAATATTTCTTACATCTCCTGTTATAGCTAGATTCTAATATTTCTTACGTCTCCTGTTATAGCTAGATTCCAATATTTCTTACGTCTCCTGTTATAGCTAGATTACAATATTTCTTATATCTCCTGTTATAGCTACATTCCAATATTTCTTACGTCTCCTGTTATAGCTACATTCCAATATTTCTTACGTCTCCTGTTAGATTTCAATATTTCTTATGTCTCCTGTTATAGCTACATTCCAATATTTCTTACGTATCCTGTTATAGCTAGATTCCAATATTTCTTACGTCTCCTGTTATAGCTACATTCCAATATTTCTTACGTATCCTGTTATAGCTAGATTCCAATAATTCTTACATCTCCTGTTATAGCTAGATTACAATATTTCTTACGTTTCCTGTTATAGCTAGATTCCAATATTTCTTACATCTCCTGTTATAGCTAGATTTGTGAGAATTGTGAGCTGAAACGTCAAGTAGACGAATTGTGAGCTGAAACACAGAGTAATTTAGAATAAGCAGAAATCAAGTTAGAAGTATCATTCGTAACTGGGTCACTGCACCGTTATGTAATGAGACCAATATATGTGCATTTGCCCAATTCTCAGTAGTTAGAGCAGGCAGGAGACAGAAATCTTTAGAATAGCATTAGAGCTATGTGTATGTATGTGTACTAGATGTACGAGACAAGAAGTGTGAAGAATTCTATAAATGTTTGTTTAACATTTACATCACAATTCAAGTTATGTTTGTGTCACTGAACAGCGTAAGTGTGTCACACAGTTGTGTAGTTGAAGTTATGTTTGTGTCACTGAACAGTGTAAGTGTGTCACACAGTTGTGTAGTTGAAGTTATGTTTGTGTCACTGAACAGTGTAAGTGTGTCACACAGTTGTGTAGTTGAAGTTATGTTTGTGTCACTGAACAGTGTAAGTGTGTCACACAGTTGTGTAGTTGAAGTTATGTTTGTGTCACTGAACAGTGTAAGTGTGTCACACAGTTGTGTAGTTGAAGTTATGTTTGTGTCACTGAACAGTGTAAGTGTGTCACACAGTTGTGTAGTTGAAGTTATGTTTGTGTCACTGAACAGTGTAAGTGTGTCACACAGTTGTGTAGTTAAAGTTATGTTTGTGTCACTGAACAGTGTAAGTGTGTCGCACAGTTGTGAACAGTGTAAGTGTGTCACACAGTTGTGTAGTTGAAGTTTAGATGGCCAAGGTGTGCTATATCATAAATAGTGCATACAATAACAGTGCCAGAGAAGTGTGTTAGCAACAGTGTCACAGCAAACAGTAAAAGTGTAGATACTAGCTCAACCAGGTGGAGACAGACGTGAGATCAAACAGCTCAATCAGGTGGAGACAGACGTGAGATCAAACAGGTGGAGACAGACGTGAGATCAACCAGGTGGAGACAGGCGTGAGATCAAACAGCTCAATCAGGTGGAGACAGACGTGAGATCAACCAGGTGGAGACAGACGTGAGATCAACCAGGTGGAGACAGACGTGAGATCAAACAGGTGGAGACAGACGTGAGATCAACCAGGTGGAGACAGACGTGAGATCAACCAGGTGGAGACAGGCGTGAGATCAAACAGGTGGAGACAGACGTGAGATCAAACAGCTCAACCAGGTAGAGACAGACACGAGATCAAACAGCTCAACCAGGTGGAGACAGACGTGAGATCAAACAGGTGGAGACAGGCGTGAGATCAACCAGCTCAACCAGGTGGAGACAGACGTGAGATCAAACAGGTGGAAAGAGACGTGAGATCAAACAGCTCAACCAGGTGGAGACAGACGTGAGATCAAACAGCTCAACCAGGTGGAGACAGACGTGAGATCAACCAGGTGGAGACAGACGTGAGATCAACCAGGTGGAGACAGACGTGAGATCAACCAGGTGGAGACAGACGTGAGATCAAACAGGTGGAGACAGGCGTGAGATCAAACAGGTGGAGACAGACGTGAGATAAAACAGCTCAACCAGGTAGAGACAGACACGAGATCAAACAGCTCAACCAGGTGGAGACAGACGTGAGATCAAACAGCTCAACCAGGTGGAGACAGATGTGAGATCAAACAGCTCAACCAGGTGGAGACAGACATGAGATCAACCAGGTGGAGACAGACGTGAGATCAAACAGCTCAACCAGGTGGAGACAGACACGAGATCAAACAGCTCAACCAGGTGGAGACAGACGTGAGATCAAACAGCTCAACCAGGTAGAGACAGACGTGAGATCAAACAGCTCAACCAGGTAGAGACAGACGTGAGATCAAATAGGTAGAGACAGACGTGAGATCAAACAAAAGTCTACCTGTCCATGACAATAATGGGCCCACACTCTAGCGAGTTGAGGTATCCATGAGCTTCAGTGATGGCATCAAAGACTTCGTGTAGCTCTGTGCAGGCATCAGGCCAGGATTTCACACACAAGATCCTGGTCATTAACGTGTAGTCATACTGAAACGGAACCATATCACATGGATTTGTAAACCATGAATATAAACAGTGTCTGACCATCAATATAAACAGTCTGACCATCAACATAAACAGTGTGTTTTGTAATCAACATAAACAGTGTGTTTTGTAATCAACATAAACAGTGTGTTTTGTCATCAATATAAACAATATCTCACATCAATATAAACATTAGACTATAACAAGTTTTTCAAAGTTCAGACTCTCTAAAGTAACAATGCCCCATACCTGAATGGACTAAAGTAACAATGCCTCATACCTGAATGGACTCTAGAATAAACTCTGAAGTAACAATTCCAAGGTCATCATTTGGTACAGGCTCATCTTTCATGACAAGTCGGAAGTTGCCAGAGTCTACATCGATACTGCTGCCCTTTGGTGGCCAAAACTCTTTGTATTCCTGTCATAGAAACAGAGACAAATCTCTAATTTGACAGTGGCATTACAACATACATTCAAACAAATTCTAGAACCTTTCACTGTTTTGAAGACATCTGTTTTCAAAATGCATTTAGACAAGTTTAATCTAATCAGAAATAGTCAGCATGGGTTTACTAGAGGGAGATCATGCTTAACAAATCTATTAGAATTCATGGAGGAGGTTACTAAAATCATAGATAAAGGGGAGCCAGTGGATGTTATTTATCTAGACTTTGCAAAGGCCTTTGATAGAGTACCTCATCAAAGATTATTTCGAAAGTTAAAATCACATGGAATAGGTGGGGAAGTTGCCAAATGGATTGAAAATTGGTTAACGGGAAGAAGGCAGAGGGTGGGCATAAATAAGGAATTCTCTGAGTGGTGTGAAGTGAATAGTGAAGTGCCACAGGGCTCGATTTGGGACCAATTTTGTTCTTGATATATATAAACGATTTTGACATTGATATGGGATCCATGATTGCAAAATTTGCTGATGACACAAAACTATGCAGTAGTGTCTCATCTAAAGCAGAGGTGGATATAATGGAGGGCGGATTTAGATAAAATTCGAGATGGGTCTGTAAGCTGGCAAATGGAGTTTAATGTAGATAAATGTACAGTCATCCACATGGGTAGATCCAATATGGAAAATAATTACAGAATGGGCGAGAACAATATTAGAAAGATAGAAAAGGAAAGGGACCTAAGGGTTATAACAGATCATACAGGTAAGGTGAGTGAGCAAGTCCAGGTAGCAGTGAAAAAGGCAAATGTAATGTTAGGTATGATAAAAAAATAAAATGAAACATAGGAGCAAGGAAGTAATAGTCAAACTGTATAAAGCATTAGTTAGACCTAGATTGCAGTACTGTGTACAGGTGTGGAGTCCTTATTGTAGAGGAAATATAAACATGCTGGAAAGAATACACAAAAAAAAAACAAAGCTGATAGTGGGATTCCAGAATTACAGGTTTTAGGAAAGACTCAGAAAAACCAGCCTACAGTGTCTAGAAAAAAGAAGAATTCATGGTGACAATACAGTTTTATAAAATTATCAGAGGAACGAATAAATTAGACTATAACAAGTTTTTCAAAATACAAACACCTACAAGAACAAGAGGACATAGCTACAAATTAACTCAAGAGAGGTCAGATTGGATACTACAAAATATTTTTTTAGTCAGAGAGTGGTGAATGCTTGGAATATATTGCCATAGGAGGTAGTGGATGCAGGAACAATGAATGCATTTAAGAATAAATTAGATGTGCATAGCTTTTAGAGCAGGGTAATGTAAATGAAACTGGTTGTATACAGACTCTGCAAAGTCTTCTAAACCAGTATTTAGACTTTAAGTCCCCACATGCCTACAAGTCCTAGCACGCCTACATGTCCCCACACTCCTACAAGTCCTAGCACGCCTACATGTCCCCACACTCCTACAAGTCCTAGCACGCCTACATGTCCCCACACTCCTACAAGTCCTAGCACGCCTACAAGTCCTAGCACGCCTACATGTCTCCACACTCCTACAAGTCCTAGCACGCCTACAAGTCCCCATGCACCACATTATTGCTTAAATTATGCCATCAGCTGCTGTGGCACCCATCCCTCAGACACCGTCGTGGCACCCATCTCTCAGACAGACATGGCATCCATCCCTCAGACACTGTCGTGGCACCCATCTCTCAGACAGTCATGGCACCCATCCCTCAGACACTGTCATGGCACCCATCCCTCAGACACTGTCATGGCACCCATCCCTCAGACACTGTCGTGGCACCCATCCCTCAGACACTGTCGTGGCCCCCATCTTTTAGACACTGTCGTGGCACCCACCCCTCAGACACTGTCGTGGCACCCATCCCTCAGACACTGTCGTGGCACCCATCCCTCAGACAGTCGTGGCACCCACCCCTCAGACACTGTCGTGGCACCCATCCCTCAGACACTGTCGTGGCACCCATCCCTCAGACACTGTCATGGCACCCATCTTTAAGACACTGTCATGGCACCCATCCCTCAGACACTGCCGTGGCATCCATCCCCCAGACACTGTCATGGCACCCATCTCTCAGACACTGTCATGGCACCCATCCCTCAGACACTGTCGTGGCACCCATCTTTCAGACACTGCCGTGGCACCCATCTCTCAGACACTGTAATGGCACCCATCCCTCAGACTGTCATGGCATCCATCCGTCAGACACTGTCATGGCACCAGTCTCTCAGACAGTCGTGGCACCCACCCCTCAGACACTGTCGTCGCACCCATCTCTCAGACAGCGTGGCACCCACCCCTCAGACACTGTCGTGGCACCCCTCTCTCAGACAGTCGTGGCACCCACCCCTCAGACGCTGTCGTGGCACCCATCTCTCAACAGTCGTGGCACCCACCCCTCAGACACTTCATGGCACCCATCTCTCAGACAGTCGTGGCACCTACCCCTCAGACACTGTCGTGGCACCCATCTCCCAGACAGTCGTGGCACCCACCCCTCAGACACTTTCGTGGCACCCATCTCTCAGACAGTCGTATCACCCACCCCTCAGACACTGTCATGGCACCCATCTCTCAGACAGTCGTGGCACCCATCCCTAAGACACTGTCGTGGCACCCATCTCTCAGACAGTCATGGCACCCATCCCTCAGGCACTGTCATGGCACCCATCCCTCAGACACTGTCATGGCACCCATCCCTCAGACACTGTCATGGCACCCATCTCTTAGACACTGTCGTGGCACCCATCCCTCAGACACTGTCATGGCACCCATCTTTTAGACACTGTCGTGGCACCCATCCCTCAGACACTGTCGTGGCACCCATCCCTCAGACACTGTCATGGCACCCATCCCTCAGACAATGTCGTGGCACCCATCTTTCAGACACTGTCGTGGCACCCGTCCCTCAGACACTGTCATGGCACCCATCCCTCAGACACTGTCATGGCACCCATCCCTCAGACACTGTCATGGCACCCATCTCTCAGAC
This sequence comes from Ariolimax columbianus, assembly GCA_036924085.1. Taxonomy (NCBI): domain Eukaryota; kingdom Metazoa; phylum Mollusca; class Gastropoda; order Stylommatophora; family Arionidae; genus Ariolimax; species Ariolimax columbianus. The sequence goes on from JAVGWX010000009.1 coordinate 1,588,097, forward strand.
ACTGTCATGGCACCCATCTCTCAGACACTGTCGTGGCATCCATCCCTCAGACACTGTCATGGCAACCATCTCTCAGACACTGTCATGGCACCCATCCCTCAGACTGTCATGGCACCCATCCCTCAGACACTGTCATGGCACCCATCCCTCAGACACTGTCATGGCACCCATCTTTAAGACACTGTCATGGCACCCATCCCTCAGACACTGTCGTGGCACCCATCCCTCAGACACTGTCATGGCACCCATCCCTCAGACACTGTCGTGGCACCCATCTTTCATACACTGTCGTGGCACCCGTCCCTCAGACACTGTCATGGCACCCATCCCTCAGACACTGTCATGGCACCGATCCCTCAGACACTGTCATGGCACCCATCTCTCAGACACTGTCGTGGCACCCACCATACAGACACTGTCATGGCACCCATCCCTCAGACACTATCGTGGCACCCATCCCTCAGACACTGTCATGGCACCCATCTCTCAGACACTGTCATGGCACCCATCCCTCAGACACTGTCGTGGCATCCATCCCTCAGACACTGTAATGGCACCCATCTCTCAGACACTGTCATGGCACCCATCCCTCAGACACTGTCGTGGCACCCATCTTTCAGACACTGCCGTGGCACCCATCTCTCAGACACTGTAATGGCACCCATCCCTCAGACTGTCATGGCATCCATCCCTCAGACACTGTCATGGTACCAGTCTCTCAGACAGTCGTGGCACCCACCCCTCAGACACTGTCGTCGCACCCATCTCTCAGACAGCTTGGCACCCACCCCTCAGACACTGTCGTGGCACCCCTCTCTCAGACAGTCGTGGCACCTACCCCTCAGACACTGTCGTGGCACCCATCTCCCAGACAGTCGTGGCACCCACCCCTCAGACACTTTCGTGGCACCCATCTCTCAGACAGTCGTATCACCCACCCCTCAGACACTGTCATGGCACCCATCTCTCAGACAGTCGTGGCACCCACCCCTAAGACACTGTCGTGGCACCCATCTCTCAGACAGTCATGGCACCCATCCCTCAGACACTGTCGTGGCACCCATCTCTCAGACAGTCATGGCACCCATCCCTCAGGCACTGTCATGGCACCCATCCCTCAGACACTGTCATGGCACCCATCCCTCAGACACTGTCATGGCACCCATCTCTTAGACACTGTCGTGGCACCCATCCCTCAGACACTGTCATGGCACCCATCTTTTAGACACTGTCGTGGCACCCATCCCTCAGACACTGTCGTGGCACCCATCCCTCAGACACTGTCGTGGCACCCATCCCTCAGACACTGTCATGGCACCCATCCCTCAGACACTGTCATGGCACCCATCCCTCAGACAATGTCGTGGCACCCATCTTTCAGACACTGTCGTGGCACCCGTCCCTCAGACACTGTCATGGCACCCATCCCTCAGACACTGTCATGGCACCCATCCCTCAGACACTGTCATGGCACCCATCTCTCAGACACTGTCATGGCACCCATCCCTCAGACACTGTCATGGCACCCATCTCTCAGACACTGTCGTGGCACCCATCCCTCAGACACTGTCGTGGCACCCATCCCTCAGACACTGTCATGGCACCCATCCCTCAGACACTGTCATGGCACCCATCTTTAAGACACTGTCATGGCACCCATCCCTCAGACACTGTCGTGGCACCCATCCCTCAGACACTGTCATGGCACCCATCCCTCAGACACTGTCGTGGCACCCATCTTTCATACACTGTCGTGGCACCCGTCCCTCAGACACTGTCATGGCACCCATCCCTCAGACACTGTCATGGCACCGATCCCTCAGACACTGTCATGGCACCCATCTCTCAGACACTGTCGTGGCACCCACCATACAGACACTGTCATGGCACCCATCCCTCAGACACTATCGTGGCACCCATCCCTCAGACACTGTCATGGCACCCATCTCTCAGACACTGTCATGGCACCCATCCCTCAGACACTGTCGTGGCATCCATCCCTCAGACACTGTAATGGCACCCATCTCTCAGACACTGTCATGGCACCCATCCCTCAGATACTGTCGTGGCACCCATCTTTCAGACACTGCCGTGGCACCCATCTTTCAGACACTGTAATGGCACCCATCCCTCAGACTGTCATGGCATCCATCCCTCAGACACTGTCATGGCACCAGTCTCTCAGACAGTCGTGGCACCCACCCCTCAGACACTGTCGTCGCACCCATCTCTCAGACAGCTTGGCACCCACCCCTCAGACACTGTCGTGGCACCCCTCTCTCAGACATTCGTGGCACCCACCCCTCAGACACTGTCGTGGCACCCATCTCTCAACAGTCGTGGCACCCACCCCTCAGACACTTCATGGCACCCATCTCTCAGACAGTCATGGCACCTACCCCTCAGACACTGTCGTGGCACCCATCTCTCAGACAGTCGTGGCACCCACCCCTCAGACACTTTCGTGGCACCCATCTCTCAGACAGTCGTATCACCCACCCCTCAGACACTGTCATGGCACCCATCTCTCAGACAGTCGTGGCACCCACCCCTAAGACACTGTCGTGGCACCCATCTCTCAGACAGTCATGGCACCCATCCCTCAGACACTGTCGTGGCACCCATCTCTCAGACAGTCATGGCACCCATCCCTCAGGCACTGTCATGGCACCCATCCCTCAGACACTGTCATGGCACCCATCCCTCAGACACTGTCATGGCACCCATCTCTTAGACACTGTCGTGGCACCCATCCCTCAGACACTGTCATGGCACCCATCTTTTAGACACTGTCGTGGCACCCATCCCTCAGACACTGTCGTGGCACCCATCCCTCAGACACTGTCGTGGCACCCATCCCTCAGACACTGTCATGGCACCCATCCCTCAGACACTGTCATGGCACCCATCCCTCAGACAATGTCGTGGCACCCATCTTTCAGACACTGTCGTGGCACCCGTCCCTCAGACACTGTCGTGGCACCCATCCCTCAGACACTGTCGTGGATCCTATCCCTCAGACACTGTCATGGCACCCATCCCTCAGACACTGTCATGGCACCCATCTTTAAGACACTGTCATGGCACCCATCCCTCAGACACTGTCGTGGCACCCATCCCTCAGACACTGTCATGGCACCCATCCCTATGACACTGTCGTGGCATCCATCCCTCAGACACTGTAATGGCACCCATCTCTCAGACACTGTCATGGCACCCATCCCTCAGACACTGTCGTGGCACCCATCTTTCAGACACTGTCGTGGCACCCATTACTCAGACACTGTCATGGCACCCATCTCTCAGACACTGTCATGGCACCCATCCCTCAGACACTGTCATGGCATCCATCCCTCAGACACTGTCATGGCACCAGTCTCTCAGACAGTCGTGGCACCCACCCCTCAGACACTGTCGTGGCAACCATCTCTCAGACAGTCGTGGCACCCACCCCTCAGACACTGTCGTGGCACCCATCTCTCAGACAGTCGTGGCACCCACCCCTCAGACACTGTCGTGGCACCCATCTCTCAGACAGTCGTGGCACCCACTCCTCAGACACTGTCGTGGCACCCACCCCTCAGACACTGTCGTGGCACCCATCTTTCAGACAGTCGTGGCACCTACCCCTCAGACACTGTCGTGGCACCCATCTCTCAGACAGTCGTGGCACCCACCCCTCAGACACTTTTGTGGCACCCATCTCTCAGACAGTCGTGGCACCCACCCCTCAGACACTGTCATGGCACCCACCCCTCAGACACTGTCGTGGCACCCATCTCTCAGACAGTCGTGGCACCCACCCCTCAGACACTGTCATGGCACCCACCTCTCAGACAGTCGTGGCACCCACCCCTCAGACACTGTCTTGGCACCCATCTCTCAGACAGTCGTGGCACCCACCCCTCAGACACTGTCATGGCACCCATCTCTCAGACAGTCGTGGCACCTACCCCTCAGACACTGTCGTGGCACCCACCCCTCAGACACTGTCGTGGCACCCATCTCTCAGACAGTCGTGGCACCCACCCCTCAGACACTGTCATGGCACCCATCTCTCAGACAGTCGTGGCACCCACCCCTCAGACACTGTCATGGCACCCATCTCTCAGACAATCGTGGCACCCACCCCTCAGACACTGTCATGGCACCCATCTCTCAGACAGTCGTGGCACCCACCCCTCAGACACTGTCATGGCACCCATCTCTCAGACAGTCGTGGCACCCACCCCTCAGACACTGTCGCGGCACCCACCCCTCAGACACTGTCGTGGCACCTACCCCTCAGACACTGTCATGGCACCCATCTCTCAGACAGTCGTGGCACCCATCCCTCAGACACTGTCATGGCACCCATCTCTCAGACAGTCGTGGCACCCACCCCTCAGACACTGTCATGGCACCCATCTCTCAGACAGTCGTGGCACCCACCCCTCAGACACTGTCGTGGCACCCACCCCTCAGACACTGTCATGGCACCCATCTCTCAGACAGTCGTGGCACCCATCCCTCAGACACTGTCATGGCACCCATCTCTCAGACAGTCGTGGCACCCACCCCTCAAACACTGTCATGGCACCCATCTCTCAGACAGTCATGGCACCCACCCCTCAGACACTGTCGTGGGACTGTGCTGTGTTGAACCTTGATTGATGCCCAGAAGTGCAGGCATTTCATTCACCCTGCAATTTGTCTCCCAGAACTACTTGGTGGGCCTGGCCAGGTCAAGTACAGCCTGTCCCAGAACTACTTGGTGGGCCTGGTCAGGTCTAGTACAGCCAGTCCCAGAACTGCTCGGTGGGCCTGGCCAGGTCAAGTACAGCCTGTCCCAGAACTTCTTGCTCCACTCATACAGTTGCTGGGGTCACACATGTGCATCACTTTACTGAACCGTCATTGATCAATGAATGTGCCTAGGTTTCATCCCTTCCCTTCACTTCACAGATAACAGAATGCTGCTTCTCTTTGGTGACAGTCACTATGAGATTAAATGGCTTGTCTGCACAGTGAAACCATAATCAGGAGACCTTTGGTGCATGTCACTATGACATTAAATGGCTTGTCTGCACAGTGAAACCATAATCAGGAGACCTTTGGTGCATGTCACTATGAGATTAAATGGCTTGTCTGCACAGTGAAACCATAATCAGGAGACCTTTGGTTCATGTCACTATGAGATTAAATGGCTTCTCTGCACAGTGAAACCATTACCAGGAGACCTTTGGTGTATGTCACTATGACATTAAATGGCTTGTCTGCACAGTGAAACCATAATCGGGAGACCTTTAGTGCATGTCACTATGAGATTAAATGGCTTGTCTGCACAGTGAAACCATAATCAGGAGACCTTTGGTTCATGTCACTATGAGATTAAATGGCTTCTCTGCACAGTGAAACCATAACCAGGAGACCTTTGGTGCGTGTCACTATGACATTAAATGGCTTGTCTGCACAGTGAAACCATAATCAGGAGACCTTTGGTTCATGTCACTATGAGATTAAATGGCTTCTCTGCACAGTGAAACCATAACCAGGAGACCTTTGGTGCATGTCACTGTGACATTAAATGGCTTGTCTGCACAGTGAAACCATAACCAGGAGACCTTTGGTGCATGTCACTATGAGATTAAATGGCTTCTCTGCACAGTGAAACCATAACCAGGAGACCTTTGGTACATGTCACTATGACATTAAATGGCTTGTCTGCACAGTGAAACCATAACCAGGAGACCTTTGGTGCATGTCACTATGAGATTAAATGGCTTCTCTGCACAGTGAAACCATAACCAGGGGACCTTTGGTGCATGTCACTATGAGATTAAATGGCTTCTCTGCACAGTGAAACCATAACCAGGGGACCTTTGGTGCATGTCACTATGATATTAAATGGCTTGTCTGCACAGTGAAACCATAACCAGGAGACCTTTGGTGCATGTCACTATGACATTAAATGGCTTGTCTGCACAGTGAAACCATAATCAGGAGACCTTTGGTGCATGTCACTATGACATTAAATGGCTTGTCTGCACAGTGAAACCATAATCAGGAGACCTTTGGTGCATGTCACTATGAGATTAAATGGCTTGTCTGCACAGTGAAACCATAATCAGGAGACCTTTGGTTCATGTCACTATGAGATTAAATGGCTTCTCTGCACAGTGAAACCATTACCAGGAGACCTTTGGTGTATGTCACTATGACATTAAATGGCTTCTCTGCACAGTGAAACCATAACCAGGGGACCTTTGGTGCATGTCACTATGAGATTAAATGGCTTCTCTGCACAGTGAAACCATAACCAGGGGACCTTTGGTGCATGTCACTATGATATTAAATGGCTTGTCTGCACAGTGAAACCATAACCAGGAGACCTTTGGTGCATGTCACTATGACATTAAATGGCTTGTCTGCACAGTGAAACCATAATCAGGAGACCTTTGGTGCATGTCACTATGACATTAAATGGCTTGTCTGCACAGTGAAACCATAATCAGGAGACCTTTGGTGCATGTCACTATGAGATTAAATGGCTTGTCTGCACAGTGAAACCATAATCAGGAGACCTTTGGTTCATGTCACTATGAGATTAAATGGCTTCTCTGCACAGTGAAACCATTACCAGGAGACCTTTAGTGCATGTCACTATGAGATTAAATGGCTTGTCTGCACAGTGAAACCATAATCAGGAGACCTTTGGTTCATGTCACTATGAGATTAAGTGGCTTCTCTGCACAGTGAAACCATAACCAGGAGACCTTTGGTGCGTGTCACTATGACATTAAATGGCTTGTCTGCACAGTGAAACCATAATCAGGAGACCTTTGGTTCATGTCACTATGAGATTAAATGGCTTCTCTGCACAGTGAAACCATAACCAGGAGACCTTTGGTGCATGTCACTGTGACATTAAATGGCTTGTCTGCACAGTGAAACCATAACCAGGAGACCTTTGGTGCATGTCACTATGAGATTAAATGGCTTCTCTGCACAGTGAAACCATAACCAGGAGACCTTTGGTACATGTCACTATGACATTAAATGGCTTGTCTGCACAGTGAAACCATAACCAGGAGACCTTTGGTGCATGTCACTATGAGATTAAATGGCTTCTCTGCACAGTGAAACCATAACCAGGGGACCTTTGGTGCATGTCACTATGATATTAAATGGCTTGTCTGCACAGTGAAACCATAACCAGGGGACCTTTGGTGCATGTCACTATGATATTAAATGGCTTGTCTGCACAGTGAAACCATAACCAGGAGACCTTTGGTGCATGTCACTATGACATTAAATGGCTTGTCTGCACAGTGAAACCATAATCAGGAGACCTTTGGTGCATGTCACTATGACATTAAATGGCTTGTCTGCACAGTGAAACCATAACCAGGAGACCCTTAACAGTGATACTGACAACTGACATGACAATGACATTTTGCTTCACATTTGCATATCAATCTTAAGGCTGACATTTTCTTTCTGGCATTCATCCTGAAAAGATCGTTGTGACGTTACATTGTAGTTTACAGCGAGGCTGTGATAAATGCTCCTCTTGGTCTGACACTTCAGAAAATATATTTGGGACAAGGTTTGCATTTTTTCTTCCATCTCTATTCTCTTAGCCAGATTACACAAGTGGAGCCGTCTCTTGGTAGGAGGAATGGTGCCTTGGTCAGCGCTGGGTAGCTGTCAGTTCATTGAGCTCCAGGTTTTGCATTTGGTCTCCTTGTGCATGACACATCTGCCCATGTGTTACCAGGGCTGAATGGGGAACAAAGAATAGTAGCACTGTAACCTGTCCGAAATTTCATAGGATGCAGCTAAGGAGGACTGGGCATGGGACACATCCTATAAATGCTAAAAGCACAAGAACAAGTGTGGTCTCTACAGCCTAGGGTAGAAGAGGAGCCACTAAGTTAAGTTCTATAAGTCATGTCCCATAAGTCAAGTCCCAGACAACATCCCTTGGTAGAAGAGGAGCCACGGTCAAGTCCCATACCACATCCTTCGGTAAAGGAGGAGCCACTAAGTCAAGTCCTATACCACATCCCTTGGTAGAGGAGAGGCCACTAAGTCAAGTCCTATACCACATCCCTTGGTAGAAGAGGAGCCACAGTCAAGTCCCAGATGATGAAATCCTTTGGTAGAGGAGGAGCCACTAAGTCAAGTCCTATACCACATCCCTTGGTAGAAGAGGAGCCACGGTCAAGTCCCATACCACATCCTTCGGTAAAGGAGGAGCCACTAAGTCAAGTCCTATACCACATCCCTTGGTAGAGGAGAGGCCACTAAGTCAAGTCCTATACCACATCCCTTAGTAAAGGAGGAGCCACTAAGTCAAGTCCTCTAAGTCAAGTCCCATACCAAATCATCAAAAGGTGACAGCACGACAATGACAGGGCTGTTCTTGTCCCAGACCATCCTCCAGAAGTCTTCCATGGTGTCCTCCATCGGATGCTGTGTCACGATAAACTCTGCTGACTTCTTGTAACCCTGAAACAAGAGAACAGCACATGAGCTGTCTCACCTTCATCCAACCTCTCCACCAACTATGTCCTACCTTCCACCAACTATGTCCTACCTTCCACCAACTATAAGTCCTACCTTCCACCAACTATAAGTCCTACCTTCCACCAACTATGTCCTACCTTCCACCAACTATAAGTCCTACCTTCCACCAACTATAAGTCCTACCTTCCACCAACTATGTCCTACCTTCCACCAACTATAAGTCCTACCTTCCACCAATTATAAGTCCTACCTTCCACCAACTATAAGTCCTACCTTCCACCAACTATAAGTCCTACCTTCCACCAACTATAAGTCCTACCTTCCACCAACTATAAGTCCTACCTTCCACCAACTATGTCCTACCTTCCACCAACTATAAGTCCTACCTTCCACCAATTATAAGTCCTACCTTCCACCAACTATAAGTCCTACCTTCCACCAACTATAAGTCCTACCTTCCACCAACTATAAGTCCTACCTTCCACCAACTATAAGTCCTACCTTCCACCAATTATAAGTCCTACCTTCCACCAACTATAAGTCCTACCTTCCACCAATTATAAGTCCTACCTTCCACCAACTATAAGTCCTACCTTCCACCAATTATAAGTCCTACCTTCCACCAACTATAAGTCCTACCTTCCACCAACTATAAGTCCTACCTTCCAACCTCTACACCAACTATAAGTCCTACCTTCCACCAACTATAAGTCCTACCTTCCAACCTCTACACCAACTATAAGTCCTACCTTCCAACCTCTACACCCACTATATGTCCTACCTTCCAACCTCTACACCAACTATAAGTCCTACCTTCCAACCTCTACACCCACTATATGTCCTACCTTCCAACCTCTACACCAACTATAAGTCCTACCTTCCACCAACTATAAGTCCTACCTTCCACCAACTATAAGTCCTACCTTCCACCAACTATAAGTCCTACCTTCCACCAACTATAAGTCCTACCTTCCACCAACTATAAGTCCTACCTTCCACCAACTATGTCCTACCTTCCACCAACTATAAGTCCTACCTTCCACCAACTATAAGTCCTACCTTCCACCAACTATAAGTCCTACCTTCCACCAACTATAAGTCCTACCTTCCACCAACTATAAGTCCTACCTTCCACCAACTATAAGTCCTACCTTCCAACCTCTACACCAACTATAAGTCCTACCTTCCACCAACTATAAGTCCTACCTTCCAACCTCTACACCAACTATAAGTCCTACCTTCCAACCTCTACACCCACTATATGTCCTACCTTCCAACCTCTACACCAACTATAAGTCCTACCTTCCAACCTCTACACCCACTATATGTCCTACCTTCCAACCTCTACACCAACTATAAGTCCTACCTTCCACCAACTATAAGTCCTACCTTCCACCAACTATAAGTCCTACCTTCCACCAACTATAAGTCCTACCTTCCACCAACTATAAGTCCTACCTTCCACCAACTATAAGTCCTACCTTCCACCAACTATGTCCTACCTTCCACCAACTATAAGTCCTACCTTCCACCAACTATAAGTCCTACCTTCCACCAACTATAAGTCCTACCTTCCACCAACTATAAGTCCTACCTTCCACCAACTATAAGTCCTACCTTCCACCAACTATAAGTCCTACCTTCCACCAACTATGTCCTACCTTCCACCAACTATAAGTCCTACCTTCCAACAACTATAAGTCCTACCTTCCACCAATTATAAGTCCTACCTTCCACCAACTATAAGTCCTACCTTCCACCAACTATAAGTCCTACCTTCCACCAATTATAAGTCCTACCTTCCACCAACTATAAGTCCTACCTTCCACCAACTATAAGTCCTACCTTCCACCAATTATAAGTCCTACCTTCCACCAACTATAAGTCCTACCTTCCACCAACTATAAGTCCTACCTTCCACCAATTATAAGTCCTACCTTCCACCAACTATAAGTCCTACCTTCCACCAACTATAAGTCCTACCTTCCAACCTCTACACCCACTATAAGTCCTACCTTCCACCAACTATAAGTCCTACCTTCCACCAACTATAAGTCCTACCTTCCACCAACTATAAGTCCTACCTTCCAACCTCTACACCCACTATAAGTCCTACCTTCCACCAACTATAAGTCCTACCTTCCAACCTCTACACCCACTATAAGTCCTACCTTCCACCAACTATAAGTCCTACCTTCCAACCTCTACACCCACTATATGTCCTACCTTCCAACCTCTACACCAACTATAAGTCCTACCTTCCAACCTCTACACCCACTATATGTCCTACCTTCCAACCTCTACACCAACTATAAGTCCTACCTTCCACCAACTATAAGTCCTACCTTCCACCAACTATAAGTCCTACCTTCCAACCTCTACACCAACTATAAGTCCTACCTTCCACCAACTATAAGTCCTACCTTCCAACCTCTACACCAACTATATGTCCTACATTTTTTTTTCTAGAGGATGCAAACAACCTAGCCTGCACATTGTACTGTGATTGCCAGGACAAGTAGCCTTTATTCCTCAAGCCTATAAACTTCACCAATGGACCCCAGTATTGCATAAACTGCTGAAATGACCAAATATTGCTTGTCATCAGTGAACTCAGACAAACACAAAACGTGTACTTTATATATTGAGGCATATCACTGTACTCAGACGAACACAAAACATGAATAGCCTGACATGTATTGGCTAATATTTACCTTCAGACATTTCATTGTACTCAGGTGTACACAAAATTAAAATTCATGTGAACACAAAACATTGTTCAAAATTACATCTGTCATATTTTTCTACCTGCAGAAACGTCAATGGCTGTACTCATGTGTACACAAAACATTAA